>JAGDQP010000739.1:102246-145190 GCA_022664845.1 Lepisma saccharinum
AATAATAATAATAATAATAATAATAATAATAATAATAATAATAATAAGGGAAGTAGTAAGATATTAGCTAGATTACACTAAGTAACTAGAGTTATTAATTCTGCTATAATAAGTTTAGGTTTAAATTGCACAGTGTTACAGAAGTTTACAATATAGTGGGAAGCATGTTCCAAAGTTTAGCTGATATGTAGGAAAACAAAGATTTTGCTTATCTGAAACACTGAGGGAGAGGAAATGTCACGTTTCCTAGTGTTATGTGAGTGACCAAATTTTCTTTGCTGTAATAACTCATATAAGTATTGCAATTTGGCTTTGGTTGATACATTACAAGCATGTAGTTTTCTTCTGCGTGACATAGTTAAAATTTTATGCTAGTTCAAAACAAGCAGTATATGTTTTGCCGTGATGGAAAATCAAGAACGTTTTAGACCAACAAATGATGTTTAGTTAGTTTATGTTGGAGCAACACTGTTGGAATATTGAACGTTATGTTTTTGTTTTATAAGGGCTGATTTTCATGAAAGCTTGCGATTTGGGTGAATAGCCAATTGAAACACGTGTTACACTTACTTTACAATAAAATACACAATAAAACAAGTGCTCCAATTGGCTACTCACTTAAATTGCAAGCAAAGCAAGCTTTCATGAAAATGAGCCCTAAGCGGTAACTATAAACAATTAATTAGTTACAATCGAGTTTGCTTATGCATAATACGGTACATCTAATCGCCGCGTAGATCGGGTCTACGAGAATATCAATTAGGAATGGATTAGACCTAAACGTATATATACTACTTAGCAAAGGTCGAATTGAACATTATAACTAACGTAGCTTGGAATGTGTAAATCTATTCGTATTTTGCACGCACAGAAATGAAGAGAACCGACATTTAATCAGAATCGTGAATCTTGCAATAAAGCGTTTCAAAGAGATACTTCTTGTTAGTTAGTATTGTGATTATGATTAGTCTGCTATTGTGTTCTTTGATATCCATTTATTAAGTTTGATTCACTATTATAATTTTGAAATATTTAGAGAAGTAACAACACTCGACATAACCCAATAAAAGTAAAAGTCTACAATTCATAGCATGTTTCTATGTGTTTATACCGAAAATAAATCTCATACATGCTTGTTGAACATGTTTAATTTCGATGCTAATATGTTTTGTAGTCCTGCTCCCATAAACCGTATCATAATAATCAAAAGGTGGTAATATTAGAGCCTTAATCAGTCTCAATTTTAGTTCCGGAGATAAATATATTCACACGATCAATAAAAAGCATATAATATGCTTTACTGTTTTGTATAGTAATATGTTATGACCACTGTACATTGGGAATCTATGATTATACCTAAACAAGATAAGTCACTAATCTGTGATTATATCATTTCAACAAACACTTAAAAAAAAGTTAGGAATAGTAACACACTCCAAACTGAAATTTCGCAAATAAAATACTAATTTGCCATACGAAACGTTAATTAGTGAGAGAGTACGTTTAAATTCAATGTAGTGATGCTAACAAAAAAAAACTTTCGATGGTGGAAGAATAATTCTTGTACAATTAGTCGGCAATGACTCAAAAAGAACCATCTCAGTTTCCGTCATATTTGTTTTGTTTATAAGCGAAAACTTGGTTTAATTAACCATCTGCCAGGCCAGCAGCCATGCCACAGGTCGGGCCATTAATTTAACGCACCCTATATGCACAAACTTAAAATTTTTGACCAGTCTGATAGCGGTATAGATATTCCAAAACAGACAACTCTAGTCGTACATAATGTGACGATTATTTTACTTGTAATTACAGGACCCAGAAGATCATAGAGAAGGAGAGAAATGAATGACTTACATTAATAGATACTCTTTTCCCCTTTACTGTAGATGTGTGCTATTCGTGGTTTTATTTGTGTGCAACGCACGAGGACTTTACATCTCAGTCGTCGCAAGATTGGCGCTGGGGGTTGCTGGGAGCCAGTTCCATCCAGGAAAATAAGAAGCGGATGTGAGTGCATGTGGCCGCAGGAGAATTTCGGAGATGTCCAAGATCATTTTTAACTGTGTGAGTATCACAACGCTTCAAATTAATATGTTTTAATTCATGTTTATGATTAAGGAATGCAGCTGAGAAGGAATTCCTGTAGCTGACAATACCGCGAAGTCAATTGCATGGGAGAGTCCTCACTAAAGAATACTCCTCAATCATTAACTTTATTCAAATAGGTTACATTCTTTAGGGTTGTTCAAGTATTACGTCAGCACGCAAGGGGAGGGGGGGATTCAAGGTTTGTTTATTTTTGCTGGGCATTATGTATTAGGGACATGGCATCTGCTTAATTTTTGTTACAAGGAGAGAACTGAGTCTAAAATATGCTGATGTAATATTTGAACGACCCCTTTGGGTAAAATATTTATTCTTATTTGCTAAATCGAGACCTGTTAAGTTATTATTTATTGAGATATTACGTCATTTATTGAGATGCTGTGTGACTGGGTCATAAACTACGCATTTTTGAACACTTTTTCCCCAAAGGAAATTGTTATCTTGTTTTGGCATAAGTATTGTGTCACGGTATTTTTCAGACATATTGTAGAATCTAATTTTTGACCTAGTTACTATTTATAAAAGAAAATTGGTTCACATCACCGTTGAGTGATTATCCCATTTGTATTTTGTATTCTTGTTGGTGAAAGCATTCCGTTTATTTGGATTTATATAATATGTGGTCAGGGCAAACTATAGATAATTTAATTTTGACACTCACCTGAAAAGATTTTGAGTGAATATTCAAAATAAAAAAGGTTAAGTCAGAACTGTAGAGGCACAATATGGAAACGAGGCTTTTTAAATTCCCCAAAAGTGTTTTAGTACTTTCGTTCACTGGCCATAATTTAGAAATCACTGGACACAAAATTGATTCAAGTGAACGAATTCTAAAATTGCATATACAGAATTGAACAATGATATTTAGGAAAATAGGATGAAATAGTTTAATTTTGTTGAATTCTACTAATTTTTAGGTATTTTATTTAAAAAACATACTTTCTACCATGGACTAGAGTTTCTATTGGTCCAAACAGTAGAGTACATTTAAAAGACTTAGGGCTCATTTTCAAGCCCGCTTGCGTTGCTTGCGATTTGGGTGAATAGTCAATTGAAACACGTGTTACAACAGGTAATGAAACTACACCACGAAACATCACGTGTTTCAATTGGTTACTCACCCTCAATGTTCGAATTGCCGGGGGGATACCAGGGATTTCCCCTGGTACCAGAAGATTTCATCCCCGGTTGTTGAACCCGAATATCATAGCAACCAGGGATAAAATCTTTGTATTTCTACCCAAACAGGAACTAGGTTCAAACTTAACAGCAATCATTAGCTGTATGATCCTCCCTTCGTAATTTATAACAAATCGAACACTGCTCACCCTAATAGCAAACAACGCAGGCGGGCTTGAAAATCAACCCTTCGTAATTTAGAATTCAATAATAATTCCAACAAAACGAAAGTTGATTCATGTCTCTATTTAAAATGTTAAAGCTGATCCCCGTACGCTGCTATTTTCCTTAATGTTATAAATCTATTCCACAAATACATTTTTATAATTAATTTTGTTTCAGATTAACGTTGAGAAAATTTCAAGTTCAGCAGTAGACGGAGTTAATGAGTCAGAAGTATTTTTAATTAAAAGTAATGACAGTAGTAATAAAGTTTTAGGAAATATTTTTCAATAACTTTAACACTACAAATATCAATTGATTGTTATTGTCTTTCTTGATTGCAGAACATGAATATCTACAATACGCTGTGTCATTGTGTGTAAAACTTCCAATAGCTTTAATATCTTGTCTGCTTTTCTAGCAACTTAAAAAAGCGATATTAAGGACCTCCAGCTGCTTCGCCTTTGTTAATTTGGAGAATTTCTTCTAATCTATTGTCACATTCTTTGGGCGACTGGAGTCTTTCCATATCTATCTATCTATTGTATTTTTAAATTCGAAGTTTCTGTTGTATTTAATTCAAAAATTACTAGATTATATAATGGCAACACTACTATTTAGCTAGTTGGCCTGAGCTTCTCTGAAGCCCGAATGAATTTATTACATCGTAATAATTTGAATGAATTCAATCAGAGCTTTTCATGAAGGTATATTTTGTGTTCTATGGACCATAGATTGAACGACCTGAGCCCCCCCCACCTCCACCCCTCTTGTATCTTACAAAATTTGCAATACTGCTTCGTGTGATGGACATGCATATTATGCTTGGCTGTAGGTACCTGATTTTAAATGTGTCCAAATAACTTATGATTAGTTTACAGCATTCTATTCCTTTAGACATTTCAGTGTCTTAGATAGCCTCTAAAGTTTATATAATGTCGCTAAAGTTTTCCATGAATTGTTCAGACGAATTTGATGATATATTTGTTTACTCAGTTGTATGTAAATTTTTCATAGCCCACATTCATGATCCTAAAGTCATACCTCGAAGTAGTTCGTCAAATTCAGTTTCCAAATTTACCAAATCCAAATTACCAGTTTTAGTTTGGGAGTATTCCTTGTTAAACGTACTGGAATCTAAATATATTGCCGAGACAAAACGTGAAGAAGATAGCTTTATGTCGCTTACCTCTACAGAGTCAGGTATTTTTTTATTTTAAGGACCAGCTTACATAACATCACAAAAGCCATTTTTGACAGTTATAAGGAGGATATATGGCGTATGACATCACGAACTACGCAGGTACATAGAATATGCTCATAGGTTAGCGAATACTAATCCCGTCGTTTTGAAACCAATATTTATTTGCATAAATAAATAAATAAAAACACCTTATCCTTGATTAATTTACGCGTAAAACGCAAGCGCAAAAAGGACTACTTTCCATTGCGTAACAAGACGCCTTGGCCTAGCCGTCTTTGTTACGTCGCGCAAGCAAATCGATGCATAACCATTGTCGAATTTGAATTTGAATTTATTGATGACCTTTAGGTGGGTGAGGCTGGGACAGGATAGAGAATGTTGAATGGTAGTTGGACAGGATCTAGTTAGCTACCATCCCATTATTTGTTTGGTACGAGTGAGGAAAAACCCTGGAGAAATCTCAGTCAGAATAGGCGGTCACTGGCACCTTTTAATTCCTAACAAGGAAATATATGAGATATCAAAAACACTTGGAAATTTCGCTAGGAAAATCTATGTCCTATATGAAGGTCGTATACAAAAAAATTAGGTGCTGTTTTCAACTGCAAGATTCCATGGCGAGGCAGCAACCCTATATCAGTTGAGCTTCCCTTCAGCGAGTATTGATTGCTTGAACTGTAAGTAACGTCATAAACGAATTGGTGAGTAGTTCCGTGGAATCTACAACTTTAGGCAAAGCAAGCTCCATTCAATTCAATAGACTCTCATGAGACGTAAACTCATGAGGAACACGCAGAGAAGGTGAGCGTGCTAACCTCTTGGTTAACCGGAGTTCTTCCTTCAGCGAGGAATGTTGAGTTGCAGTGGATCCCCGGCTCGTACAATATGGGCTTTGTGGCGGAAGAGCGTGGATTTCTTCGGGGTTCTCCCCCTCCCACCTTTTAAATTCCACCAATTGTCTCATCATCATCCATTCGGCCTGAACCAAAGATGCCTGAAGGCCTTAAACAAAATTCGATTCAGCGAGGAGTGTAGCGGTGTGGAGGGAGACGCTACAATTTGTCATTGTTTCATTTCGGGACGCAAGTGAAGCAGAAGGGACTTCTGTTGATTGACTGATAAAAGCACCTTTCTTTGGACACTGCGTACCAATATTTTCGCCTCGTTCTCGTGACCTTGTAGTTGAAAAGGGCAGGTATATGACCTTCCTATAGAACGTAGATTCTCCTAGCGAAATTTCAAGGGAGGTTTTGATAATATCTCAGTGAGGGTTTCCTTGTAAGCATAACCATCGTGATCAAAGCGTCTATTACATGCTGGAGTTAAAGAAAACAGAACTGTTATTGCATACCTTCAAACTTCTGCAATTATTAACTTCTTTTACTGTATAATTGCATCATTTTATATTATGATATTCTTTGCTAACTTAAGGTTCTATTCCTACCGAATAGGTACAATATTTTTCATCTGAATTATATTAGACATTATAGGATACAGAAGTAACTTTAAAGCCACATCTGACAAGTGGTCTCAGTTCATATATATGCATACATTTATTGAACTATTGGAAAGAAGACATCATTGTGTACTTGTGTGAACGATATATTAATGTTTTACCTCTCTTTGACAAGTCTATTTCTGAATATTGATCTTTTTATCTCTTGTGATGGTCGCTAGATGTTTGGGTCAAGAGTAAACAGGTAATATTCCTTTGTTTTGATATTCTGATTTCTACACCTAACGTAAATAGATTCTTGAATGTCACCTGTGTGAAGGGGAGGAGAGTTACACACTGTGTCACCACTCCTGTGGAAAATTGGGACTTTGATCACCGAAGTTTTGGTAGAAGTTTGGTTCTGATGTTGCGCGGCAAGATATTGCGCAAAACATCATAAGGAAATAAATCCCGTCTTATTCCAGTGCTACAATAAGTTACTTAGATTCCGTGATGGTGTGGTCTACGACTAACAGAAACAACTGTTTAAACTCGCTCATCTCGATTACTTTCACCGCTCTGAAAAGTTTTCTAGTTTTATTGGTTTCAGTAACCAGAGTAACTACTGTAGAAGGTAGTTATTCAGAAATTATATTTTAAAATTTTATGTTTCTGAAAATTTGACACTTTTAACAATTGAATTGCACTTATGGCGTTTAGGCATATTTGGATCAGATCGTGATACGTCTAACAAAAATTAGTCTTAATAAGATGAAGATACAGAAACCGAGGTGACACAGGAAAGAAAACTTGACACAGACATAGTCTAATTTTTTCGATGCATCGATTTTTCGATTGTACATTGCATTCTTCAAAACACTAGAGCACACATCCACAAGAAACTGTAGTATTACACTCCTGATCTTTTATAAGCTCAATACATTTGATCTGTCATTTATGACTAAACCTTGTTGTTCGATGAAATTGGATTCTAAGCGAGACCGAAAGCTTGGATATTTTAATCTTACCATGGATTCTAAGCGAGTCCGAAAGCTTGGATATTTTAATCTTACCAAGAGGAAAAAGTCATCAATAGTCTGCAAGGTAAGCGTTATAATTACATCATGGTCCGTCCACCTGAAGTAGTTTTTTTCTTAATTTTACTTGACGTTCAATAGAAGGTTGTTTTTATTTGACTATTTTTAAACCTGAACGTCATGCTAAGTTGTACATTAATCAGTTAACCTTTTAAGTTTAATTAATCTAACAGTAATCATTACTGATCTGTATTTCTCTACTTTCAGTGTTTGCAGTGTTTGAGAGGCTGGATGAAGAAACACGGATATACTTTTCAAATAACACGAACAAAATGCGCTTATAAGAAAAAATATGTTTGACTGTAAAGACTTAAGAAAATAAAGGAACTAGCAATTCATTAATACTATGTTTTAATATTGAATATATATATTTATTCCTCCTTATTTAATTCCGTTAGTGAATTTACTACAACCATTTTACAATCCTTACGTGCCAATTATAAGTTTCTAACTAACATTAAAATCCTATGCAGTTAGAACCTTATAATTCTCGGCCGACGATATACAGATACGTTGTTAAAATATTCACGCTCACACCAATATTTCAGACTGCTCTATCACGCTTCATCATGTGTTAAAAGACTTGTAATACCACAGACTGTGGAAATACTGCAAGGGTAGCCTAGGTTAGATTAGGCTAGGCTAGCTTCGGTCCACACAGTTGTTTGTATAGTCAACTAGAACCTGATTAGTAGTTTTTTGAATGATGCATTAGGAATGTTGTTAAAATCAGATTTAAGGGATTTAGATTCGTTTACGTTACGTTACTTTATGTTCAGTTATGTTAAACCTTGCACTTTCGGTTAGTTAACTAGAGCCAAGATATGCTACAGTTTGAAGTAAAGCTACATCTAATTAAGAATACTAACTAATGTGTCAGGATAATGATTTCTAGATGTGAATAACGTTAGTTTATCCAACAACTTATTATTTCCTTTGTTATTCAATATATATATATATGTCGATTTTGGTGTTTGGAAAAAAGTTCCTCTTTTGGCGTTTGGGTTTTGTTTTTGTTATTTGCGGGATGATCATCTAATTTTATGAAATTCGGAAATATAGATGTCATGCATAAATGCACCTGAATCTAAGATGAAGATCATGAATGAAAATACCTTGATATTGTATATTTTCCGTCGAGATATAATTTCTGATATTTTCCCCGACGATCAGCTGTGTGGGATTCTATTTCTGTAAAACTTTTATTCCAATGTTCTTATTCAAGTCAATGTAAGCTCAAGGTGTTCGTAACGTCATTGTGACGAAATAGCCTATGCTGGATATTTGTAAACGAGAAGTGAAAGAAGTACGATAATAGTTTTAGGGCGTTAAGCTCTGGAATAAACTTCTGTTCGTTATACCATCATAGTTTTTATTAAACTGCGCTTGAAGTTAGCTAGAGTGCAACACTCTAGATCTAAATTCCACTTATGCCAAGTTTCGTCTCACCTCCCTTGAGGTTATTCAAAGAGAGCATCTTTGATTCATCTCTAAGCACTCAAATTCAAGCGCCAAGGACCCGAAAAGACCCAGAGAGATTATAGGACACCATATCATACTACAGAAGCAACGCAGCGACAACAAAGAATTGTGGACGCACAGCCGCAACATCGTACAATCCGTCTTACTTATTACAATACTACGCTGAAACCATCACAGATAGGAATCAGATAGGAAGTTTGAAGAATTCAGCTGTTACTTTTAGCTGTATTGTGTTTTTAACATTACCTTGCCAACGTGTCAAAGTTAAGTTTTTTTTTTCATTTTCGAATAAAAAATGTATTTATCCATTAGGTAAAATTATAAATACCACCTAGATTTTTTTAATTTATCAAAAGTCTTACCTGGGGCTTGTAAATAAACAAATATGGCGACTCTGTCTATTGATCAATCTTTCTGTTGTTCTTGGTCGGTTTAAACATGGCACATTCTTTAAAAGTGTTTTCCCACGAGAGACTGCCAGTTTGATTTATGCAGGTGGCAAAGAGTTATTAAACAAAACTAAATATTTATAAATAAGCATAAATGAATGAATGAAGCATAAGGAATAGAAACGAATTATAGATTGCTCAAAACATATATTAAAAAAACAAACACAAGATGAATATGAGTTGAATATATAAGTTAAATATATTGGGTTACCCGATAAGTAATGTCGTATACACGATGACCGCTGCAATGACGCCATCTGACGAGCTATTCGTGAAGTAGACGGAACGTGCCATAGCTGAGTCATATGATTGTGCAGCAGTGTGTAGAAGGAGAACGGTCTACTCTACGTTTTGGAAGTGTGGCTTGTGTTTGATCATGGCAATGTCGGAGGACCACATACGGCATGTCATGCTGTATGAATTTTACCAGGGACATCCAGCCAGCGCAGCGGCATGAAACATCAATGCCGTATATGGTCAGGGTGCTCTGGATGTGCGAAAGTGCCAGAGGTGGTTCCAGAGGTTTCGGTCTGGACACACCAGTCTCAGCGATAAACCACGAGAAGGGAGACATGTGCAGTTGGACAACGATGCCCTGCAAGCAGCGGTGCAGACAAATTTAATGCAAAGTGTTGAAGAACAGGTCAGCGAACTCCATGTCACCCTTTCGAAAGTTCATCGTCATATGCAGGACATTGGGTACGTATCGAAACTCGGAAAATGGGTACCCATACGTTAATGCCTCACCAGAAGCAGCAGCGAGTTGACATCTGCAGTTACCTGCTCACCTGTCACAGACGTGAGCCATTTCTGGACAGAATGGTGACAGGGGATGAAAAGTGGGTTCTCTACCATAACATTACACTTAAATAGCAGTGTGTTATACACTTAAACCTATAGGGGGGGGGGGGCGCAGGAACCGTGCCAAAGCAGGATCTCCACCCCTGCAAAGTGATGAGTGTTTGATGCGATATCCGTGGGATAATCCATTTCAAGCTCTTGCCCCGTAACCAGACCATCAATGCAGATGTCTACTGTCAGCAGCTTGAACGCCTACGGACTGCATTCTTAGAGAAACGCCCTGCTCTGATTAATCACAAGGGTGTGCACATCCACGGTGATAACGCGCACCCACACACGACAAGAAGGACCTGTGCTAAGATCGAGGAACGTGGCTGGCAGAAACTCCCACACCCGGCGTTTCCACCAGATCTTGCACCAGCAAACTACTGTCTTTATCGCAGCCTGCAAAACCACTTTTCCGGGGAAACACTGCAAAATGAGGATGACGTGCGACAAAACAGTGAGCCAGTTCTTTGCCTCCAAAACTGGTGACTTCCGCCAGCAGGGGATACAACAACTGGCAGTGTTATGGAATCCGATGGAGACTATTTTCCTGACTAACGGTAGTGTTCCACTTAAGTTATCGTTCTTTTCCTCATGGTGCAAAAATACGATATTACTTATGGGATAAGCTGTACAAGCCAATACAACACAATATTGAGAACTTGAAATATGAGGATCTGCTAAATAGTAGAAACGTGCATGTAATCCGTGGCAGTTTTCGTGGAGAAATGTTTTGTTTAATCATGAATATTTACGATGGAGGTGCTTTGTCTTTTGTTGCGTATAACTTTGACGTCATCAATATGGAGTACATGAATAATTTTAAACGTCTGTCTCTCCGAAATGTTTAGTCAGATTTCGACGTTTTATAGCTCATTTTAAAAATAATTTTTAACCCCACATAAAAGGTGGGGTTAAAAATATTGTTATATTTTTACATATTGTTTTACAACAGTTATACATATTGTTTGATAAAATTGATAATACACACAATAATTAGATAATATAAAACATATGTATGGGTCATTTCACGTCAAATCATTCAACAATAGTTGCATCACTATTAAAAAAAAAAAAAAAGTCTTATTTTTTGTACACGACTTCCTACATTTCTGAGGATGTCAGAACAACTTTTAAAAACTGCTTTGCGCTTATTTCTCCCGGGGCGAACACGTTATCATGGATTTTAAAACCAATTTCATTTTGGGAAGGAGTTGAATATCGGGTTGCAATTTTGTTTAATACTTAGGCCTACCAATAGGATTTCGGCATGCAAAAACCATAGCCTTGAATCACATCCCTTTTTCCTATGCGGGTTCAAATATGACTCTTTGCCGAAAAACATAGGATTTCGGACATAAATATTTCAAATGATTCCCAATGTAAAAGTCTAAAATTTGCTGTCAAGGAAGCTTTCTAAGTGCCCAACTCACAGTAAAAATTGCAACCTTTTAGTCAACTCCTTCACAAACAAAAATTAGTTGCAAAATCCAATTTATTACAATTCGTTACTCAATTTTGAGCCTAATATTTAGAACAAAAAAAAAAGTCATTTTCAGAAAAGATGTTTCCAAATCTACAAAGTACACTTCAGGACATACAAAACGGTTTTTGATTCATCTCTATAACTCTTCTAGTTTTTGAGATATTAAGGTTTCAGTACATGGCTACGAGAGAAAAAAAACGGCTAATGTTTGGATGGTACTTTACTAACTAGACCCTGGCGAACCAGCTTCCAACATCCTCTTCCCCAGCCTATGCGGCACGAGCCATAGATACTTAAAGGCCATAAATAAAATTGAATTCAAATTCTTCATTTACGGCGCAATCTTTTAAATCTGCGCACAGTTTTAAGAATCTTTTAAAACTGTGCGCAAAAATACTGACAGGCATTCTCCTTAGCTCAAGTCCTGCACCTGTCCGCTCTCTCCATTTTCTCTCCTACTATGTGAAAACGCTTTAGCGAAACATTGCCGCTTTTCTATTGTGTTTGTGAAGTTCCTGTATGCCTGTCTTGGTATTCTAATATGTAAGTACCATTTTTCTAACTTTTTCCACCATTGTATACATGGTAAATTTACCTTACATATATCATCATCATATTCAGCCGTCTTCTATCCACTGCTGGATGAAGGCCTTCCCCTTTTCTTTCCACATATCTCGGTCTGCTGCTATTCTCATCCATGTATATCCTAAAAACGTTTGATTTCATCTATCCATCTTGCATTTGGACGTCGTCTCGGTCGTTTCTTTTCTCTGGGAATCCAATGTACTACAATCATCTTCCATCTGTTCGTCTAGCTATGTGACCGGCCCATCTCCACTCCATCATCTTCGCAGTCTTGATTGTATCTTCTACCTTTGTTTGTGTGCGAATCCACTCGTCTTCCTAGTTATTCTTAGCATACATCTCTCCATTACTCTTTGTGTGACCCTTAATCTTTGAGTCGTTTGCGTATTCAATGTCCAAGTTTCACAGCCGTATATCAGTATAGGTAAGACACATTGCTTATAAACTTTACGCTTCAGACACATTTGTAATTTGCTTTTGAAAATAATGCGTAGTCTTCCAAATGAGCTCCACGCCCTTTTATATCTTCTATTTATTTCATCCGTCACCTTGTCATTCGATATTTTGAGCTGCCCTAGGTAAACCTATTCATCAACTATGTCTTTTGTCTCTCCGCGAATCTTTATTTCCTTCTATTCAGCATGTTGATTGTACATTCATTTTGTTTTACTTAAATTCATTTTAAGCCCTATTTTCGAACTCTCATTACACAGCTTTTCCATTCTGGTTTGTAGTTCTTCTGCACTTGAGGTAAATAGGATTCCATCATCAGCGAATCGTAGGTGATTAAGGTAATCGCCATTGATTTTTATTCCAATTTCATCCCAGTTTAAATTTTGGAACTCTCTCTCCAGGACCGCTGAAAATTGTTTAGGAGAAATGGAATCTCCTTTCCTTATCTCTTTTCCAACTGAAAATTCTTCACTCTCTTGATGTAGTCTAATGACAGATATGGCAGTCGAGTGAATGTTTCGAAGTAACTTGATATATGCACTTTCTATGCCTCGATATTCAAGTGATTTAAATACTGCCGCCAATGAGACCAAATCGAAAGGATTTTCAAAATCTATGAATCCCACACATAGAGGAAGTTCATATTCGTTAGTCCTTCGCATAGCCTCATTCAATGCTAATCTGTGATCCACTGTGCAAAATCCACGACGAAATCCGGCTTGTTTCCTAACCTGGTTAAATTTTATATAGAACGTTTACTTACGATGCGTTCTTTGTCCCCTTTCTTGTACAACAAAATAATAATAGCATTATTCCAACTTTAGAGTATTTGCTTCTTCCTCAGGCACACTGAAAAAAATTAGAACAGAATAATTAGAACATAGAACTCAGCATTTCCTCTTTCATTTTTGCACCTCCTCATTTAACATCTCTGCTGTGAGTCTATCTTCTTCAGGCGATTTTCCATTATCCACTTCTTCTTTCATTACGTCTGGGACTTCTACATCACTTTCTTCTGAATCTTCCTCTTCTAGTTCTTCTTGGGTGTAATAAAATTCTCTGTAGAAATTTTCAAATGTTTCTATAATTTCCTCCTTATTTCTGGTTACGGGCCCGTCAGGTCTCTTTAACTGCAATTATTTGTTTTTTCCTTATCATGAGCTGTTGTTTGGTTTTCTACAAGCTCTTGTTTTCCTCGATTGTATTTCTAACAAGATTTTCGTTGTATGTATCTTCGTACTTTCTCTCTTATTTTCTTCCTTACGGTTTTATTTAGTTCTATGTACTCAATCCTCTTCATGTGATATTCCTCTTCTTTTATTTCCCTTCTTTTCTTCATTAAGAGTTTAGTTTGTTCTGAGATTTTGCTCTCTTTTGTATTTTTGATGCTTAATATTTCGTATGCCGTCTCTCTCATTATTTGTCAATATTTTATTTCTGCTATTGATATCTTCTTTGTCTTCTAACTCTTAAAAGGCGCTGAATTTGTTAGTTAGTTCTATCTCGAATATCTGTCTGCTTTTCGATAGATTTTCTAGTTCTAAAACTGGCGATTTTCTTCTGATGGGCTTCGTCCTCTCAAGTCTAGTATTTAATTTCAGCTTACATCTCATCATCCTATGATCACTTGAGATTTTGAACCTGTTCAGTCTGACCTATCACCGTTGAACTGACACGTCTTGAAGAATTTCCGTATTCTTCGATAAAACATAGTCTATTTCGTTTTGAGTCCCATTTGGGCCTTTCCATGTCCGCTTCCTTTGGGTGACTTCTTGAAAAATGTATTGAAAATGAAGTCTGTTACCTTCTGAGAATTCCACTATATATATATAATGCATTATATATGCATGCATTATACACATGCAATATACAGTATATATATATATAATGCATGTGTAACGTACCTCACATTTAATTTATGTTCGTTAGTTACAATTATTATTTTTATTAAAACAGCCCAAAAAAATTGTTTTATATAATTACATTCGAATAACTTCTTTTGAGGCATCCTGTATGTAACATTAAGTTATGTAATTCTGTCGATAATTTAGAATTGTCACCGTTGAACTATAAAATTCTGATAGCGCAATAGTCTGTGTATATATGAATATAACTTAATTGTTCAGCTATGTAAAATCGTCTATATTCGTTTGACGTCACAGACCGAGGACATCCAAGCGCCGAGCGGGACTGTAAATATCGCAGCAACAGCCCCGGAGCTCAGATCTCCTTGGCCTCCGGACCAAGTCACATCAAACTCTCTCGCTTGGTGGGTTTCCTTCTTCGGACAGCCTAGTCCGCCAATAAACTTATTGCTATTATCATTGATTCTCTGATCTTTCATTGGTTTCTACCTTTTGTACTGCTTTATCATAAGTGCTGTTTGAACTTCATTCTACCTACCTAATTACCTTCCTAGTGTTCGCTAGTCTAAGCAATAAGGCAGGAAGGGGCCTTCATTACCGCTATTATATTTTGTTTCCATGTTCTTCTTGTACTAATTCAATAATTACTTTTCAGTATTATGATTCGATTCATCCCGCGATCTTAACAGTGGGTTAAGTTAGTACAGGTATACCAAAGGGTACTCTCCTGGGTCCACTGCGATATTTTAGATTCAGATACTTAGGTTTGTGTCGCTTCTGCTCGTGGTACATTACATATGAAATCTTAATAGAAAGGAAAGGATTCGTACTTACGTATTATTTCGAATTCATGTACACAATCACACACACACTATATAAAGTCACTAGAATTTTCGGCTTCAGTCGTGATAGCTGGTAGACAAAAAAAAGTTCACTTTTAACTCACGTTCAAACTTTAAAGGAACAGAAAAACAACATGCCCGACGACATAAAAAACAATTGACAACATTCTGCGCGTGCGCAAGTACTGATGGGAAACGGGTTTCGGAAATGGTGTTTTGTGTTGAAAATTGAGCTGGGCACAGTAAGAAATAATAAATGAAAAATAAAAACTGGGTCTCAGTAAGGGAAACGTAGTCAGGGAAGTGGAATACAGTATAGAAATCGCAGTTGGAGAAAGTGGGATACAGTATAGAAAACGTACCCTGAAAAAAAAAGTGGGATTTAATATAGAAAACGTACCCTGAAAAAAGTGGGATTTAGTATAGAAAACGTACAACGTACCCTGAACAAAAAGGGGTATGGTATAGTAGGAAACGCAATGAAAAGGTTGCTGAGTCAATCACACAAATTAGGAGTCAGTAAAAAAAAAGTGAAATGGCAGGGGCGAAGGGGAAGTGTGGCTGTAGACGAGGAGAGAAGAAAGAAAAGAGTTAATGCCAAGTTTAGACCAGGTTTCAGTTTAGCATTCAATCCCTGAATGAAAGCTCCTTCCCAGAGACGACGTGTGGATGTGTTCGTGATGGGAGATGGAGTGGTATGAATTATAGCTATACGGAAATTGTCATCGAAGTCAGTGTTCTGTAATTGCATGTGTGTAGACACTGGCGAATCGGGTCTGTTGGTGACGGAAAATTGGCGGTGATTATTGACACGGAGATTCAAAGGACCACTTGTTTCCCCCACATAGAATTTCGGGCAGAGTGTGCAGGTTAGAATGTATATGACGTTTGAGGTTTGACAGTTTCCTTTGGGATATAGAGTGAAGTTGCTATTGGCTGTGTTGATAGAGATAGATTACATGAAATAAGGATGGGACAGGTTTTTACATCTAGTGCTGTTACATTTGTGGGCGGCAACTGAAGGGAAATGGGACGACGGGTTAGTGTGGATCAAGATGTTTCTAAGATTGGGAGCATGCTGAAAAACTAATTTGATCTTGGTTAGTTTAGGACGAGATTGTGTGATTAAGGACGGTGATTTGGGTTGGTGTTGGAAGTAGGAGCAGGTGGCGTGTGTGTGGCTGCACGTAGAATTTGTTTGGTTACGAGGTTAAGTAGGTAGCCTCGGTTGACTAGAGCCTCCTGGAGGCGCTGGTTGTAGGTTGCGGTTGCGGTGGTGGAGGTATTCAGGTGTTGTCCTCTGACGAGGGAACATTCCCAACTGATCAGTCGATATTAACATGAAGTTTTTTCAACTGTCTTTATTCGAACGTTAACCCTATTCCAAAAAGGATGACCGCATTGATTACGGGAATTTTCAGCTGAAAATTCTCAAAGTCCAACTTCGGGTATCTTCGGAAATAGTAAACCAAAGCTGCTAGGTTCGAGCCCTGGAAAGAAGGATAAACCTTCGCAATTAAGAAAAAATGTGCGGAGGTTTTTTTCTTCTTTTAAGCGCAATAAGACATGTTGAAATGTTATTAAGTGTAGAAAAAAGTAACATTCATTAAAATAAAGTATTTCGAAACCATCCATACATCTGAACACGAGATCGTTTTGTCACCTACCCCACATAGCAGAGTACATCCCTGGGACGTCCCATTTAGATCCCATTAACGTCAATTTCAAAAGCTCCCATAGCGATGTCCTAAGGACGTCCGTGGGATAACTCTGTGGGCAATACAAACAGTTCATCCCATATGGAGGTCCCCTGGATGTCCCCCGGAAATCCGTGCGGGATTTCCTACCTGGAATTTCTATAAATTAAATCGACCCAACTATTATTATTATTTAATTAATTATAACTATACGAAGGATTTATTATAACTATACGTCCCATGGATGTAAACGGGACTTAAACAGGACGTCCCGATATCCTACCAGGAGATCCGTCAGATATCCCTGGGACGTCATTTTGCTATGTGGGACATTTCTATACGTAAAAGCACATTTGCAATGAAAGTGAAGACAGCAAATTTAGTTCTCGCATTCATACAAGTAGTACAGGAAACAAGAGAAAGGAGGGAAAAACAACAACATTTACAACGTATATGAATTTCATTGTCTTGAACACCGAAAATTCAGTCATGTTTCTTCAGAAGGAGTTCTATCAGAAAGAGATAGATAGATGTGTTCTTGTTAGCTCAGTGGAAGGGCGCGTGCCTTCTAATCGTGAGGTCGTGGGTTCGAATCATGTTCTGGAAAATTTACTTTTATGTAATGATATATTCCTCCAAGCATGAATAATTAGATAAAATAATAATAATAATCAGCTTTATATGTATCCATACAAGAATTTCAGGACATAAGTAATTATTATGTTTAAAATATAACATCAGAGAAGTGGTGGATGTTAACAGAACGTCGGTATATATCAACGTTCAATACAAATTAAGTAAATGTTATATCCAAAGTCGGATCAAGGTGCCATACAGCAAATTCACTATCTCCAAAGTTCATGATTCCCACGAACGATGAGTCACTAAGATACTAAACTGTTCTTCAGTAAAGAAGAAAGAAGTTCTTTATATGGGTCTGAAATGCTTTCCTCTCTCTCATTTTCGCTCTCTCTCTCTCATTTTCGCTCTCTCTCTCTCATTTTCGCTCTCTCTTGCTGGCAAATTCTATACTTTTGTCATCTGATGATAAGTTATTATAGTCTTATTAACTGGTAGGAAAAATACTTGACCTGACCAGGGTTCGAACCCACGTTCGTGTAATATTGGTTTAGAAAGCAAAGGTTTAAAACTCGAGCTACTGTTACTAGCGTGGACCATTATACGTTTGTGATTTTAGATAAGGAAGATTGAATTGGATTTATTTCCGTGTGTTGTTTTCGTAACAGAGCAAGCCTATGGATGATTTTTCTAGGGTTAAATCCAGAATCTATATTTTATACATGTAAAGCTAGTATAACAATTAACTTTGTTTATTAAAACAGCTTTTCTTATTTATGAAAGTTCATTTATGAAAACTATTATTATTTTTATTATATTCCTTGCGCCATTTTAAGATTCCTTGCGCAAATCTTAACCAAATCGTTCCCCACAAGGGGTGTGCTCTGCAATTAACCAATCACATCCCAGTGACCTGATGTTACTTGTTTCTTTGCTGCTCACAACTCAGAGCAATGCTGATCATTGACAGACGTTCAGCTGTAATTACCTTGTGGAAGTTAGAGGGCTATAAAGCAACTGAAGCTGGGAGACGAATGGATATCCCGGGTTCTACAGCCAGGTGATGGATTCGGCAATATCATACTACAGGTCAGACTGGCAATTTACGTTCTCCTGGTCGTTCTCATGTGTCTACAGAGGAGGAAGATGCCAGATTAGTAAACGAAGCCCGGTTAGACCCACTAAGAACGTCTAGACAGCTAAGGGAAGCTTCCCAATTTCATGGTAGTACGCAGACAGCGCTCCGAAGGCTTCGTCAGATTGGATTACGGAAGTGGTAAGGCTATTGTTTATATCAAGGAAAGTGACTTTTGTGTTTGAGATGGACCAAATGAACTGGAGAACACGGAACTGGATCAGCTGTTCTAGAAACGTTTTGCGTCTTGCCTCACCATGAGCCTACAGAATTAGAATTTCGTCCAAAAGTCGTCCTAACCCTTCGCCACATTTGCCTTCAGTTGAAGCCCACAAATGTAACAGCTCTAGATGTGACACCTGTCCCATCCTTATTACATGTAATCTATCTCTATCAACACAGTCAATGGCAACTTCACTCTATATCCCAAAGATACCTGTCAAACTTCAAACGTCATATATATCCTAGCCTGCACACACTGCCCGACATTCTATGTGGGGGAAACAAGTGGTCCTTTGAATCTCCGTGTCAATAATCACCACCACTTTTCTGTCACCAACAGACCCGATTCGCTAGTGTCTACACACATGCAATTTGACTTTGATGACGATTTCCGTACAGCTATAATTCATACCCTATCCCCTCCACACATCCACTCGTCGTCTCTGGGAAGGAGCTTTCATTCAGAGATTGAATGCTAAACTGAAACCTGGTCTAAACTTGGCATTAACTCTTCTTTCTTCTCTCCTCGTCTACAACCACACTTCCCCTTCGCCCCTGCCATTTCACTTTTTTTTACTGACTCCCAATTTGTGTGATTGACTCAGCAACCTTTTCATTGCGTTTCCTACTATACCATCTCCCACTTTTTCAGGGTATGTTTTCTATACTAAATTTCACTTTTTTTTAGGGTACGTTTTCTATACTGTATCCCACTTTCTCCAACTGCGATTTCTATACTGTATTCCACTTTCCTGACTACGTTTCCCTTACTGAGTCCCAGTTTTTATTTATTTATTATTGTACCTAGCTCAATTTTCAACACAAAACACCATTTCCGAAAACCGTTTCCTATCAGTACTTGCGCACGCGCAGAACGTTGTCAATTGTTTCTGGTGTGATGGTCCGGCATGTTGTTTTTCTATTCCTTTAAAGTTTGAACGTGAGTTAAAAGTGAACTTTTTTTTTCTGTCTACAAGCTATCAAGACTGAAGCTGAAAATTTAAGTGACTTTATATAGTGTGTGTGTGTGATTGTGTACATGAATTTCGTCAAATTATTACGTAAGTACGGATCCTTTCCTTTCTATTAAGATTTCATCTTTTATATTGCCTATCTTCGTTCTTCTATATGTACTTTATATATACAAAGATGGTAAAAAGGTAGAAAGAAAGGGACACTGTAAGAATACAACGATAGGTGTAGAAGAACTTCACAAACACAATAAAAAAGGCGGTTACGTTTCGCAAAAGCGTTTTCACAAGTAGGACAGTAAATGGACAGAGTGGACAGGACCGGGACTTGTACTAAGGATACGCCATTTTGCCGACTAATGCTGGGTAACAGTGTGGCCACGTTATGGAAGCGGGAAAATGACTAGATGGGTTGGAGAAAACACCAAATGGAGAAGAAAGTGTGAAGGTTACTAGGAGCAGGTAAGGGGCTTCCTGAATGAATAAGAAGGTAAAGAATCAGAGGGGAGGGGGAAATAATAATAATAAAAAAATAATGAAGATGAAGGGGAAAGGGAGAACGAAGAAACAAAATTGAAAAATAGAATAAAAGTTCAACTAGAGACGGAACGAAAAATAGAAAGGAAGAAGAAGACGACGCTACAGAGAGTTACAGGCAGTTGAGGCCGGGTTCATGGTTGGCGGAAAGGATAGAGATGTAGTCTGCTCCCATCTCTTTCTAACAATGGCAGGTAAGTCAAGGTTCAGGATTTTAACTTGATAGGATTCGTCAAAGGTGCAGCCGTGATAGAAAGTGTGTTCATGTATGGGGAGCTGCGGACGTTGTGGTTTGGAGGAGTAGCGATGGTTGTTGATGCGGAATGTTAGAGGAGTTTGGGTTTCGCCAACGTAGAAAGCGGAATATAGGTTAAAGAATACGGGATAAATGAGGTTGGAAGATATGAAAGTGCCGTAGCGTCGGAAAGAGTGTGTCTTGAGAGTTACAGGATGTACGGAGGTCAGACTGGGATCAAAAATAGGACAGGGAGTTCCAGTTCTGGTTTGTGGATTTTGAGAAGCAGGTAACATTTAGGGATTCTGGGATTGTCAGGACAAAGTGTAAAGACAGTGGAACGCGACAGCCCCTCATGAGGTCCATGCGCTTGGAGGTAGGTGCGGATCTTATTAAGGAAGGATTGGGTGCGATCTTTCTTGAGGGGATGGTAAAAGGTAGGATCAGAAAGTTGTTTGCGGACTTCGGATTGGTAATCTGAGTAATTCATGACAACTGTGGTGGTTCCCTTGTCAGCCGGGCGGATAATGATGGTCGGGTCAGAACGAAGATTGGAGATAGCTCTTCGTTCTGCAGAGGTGAGGTTGTGATGTGACTGGAACGTGTCAGTGAAGCCAGAGTTAGCAATTTTTTTTTGGAGAGGAGGGAAATGTACAGTTCAACAGGGTGATTTGGAGGGAGAGGGGGAGGGTTTTTAGAAAGAGGAAGGAATTTGTGAAGGCTGGGATTTATATATACAGTAAAACCTCGATCAACCGTCACTATGTTATTTGTCATCGTAAAAATGCGCATTTTTGATTAGAAATATATTACGTAATAACAGATTTTTGAATAAAAAGTGTTTCTTTTTTCAAAAACAGAAGAAAAACGTTTTTTTGACCATAAAATATGCATGTACACTGTACTATATTATCAACTTGTATACGGTTTTATTTTCATATCACTTCCAAACCATTTGAAATCTCGTTACTGTACACGTTTATAATGCAATTTATGTTATCCGTCTATTCAGTTAACCGTCACGGTGCCGGTCACGACGGTGAATGGTTAATGGAGGTTCCAGTGTATATTAATGTACATAAATTGCATGAGGCTCAATATTTCGTATTCTCATTTGAACATCTTTGTAAACAACATTCATATTGTTGGCTGGCTTTATTGTATTCTTGATCACGGATATTCCTCAAAGAAAGCCCTCTGTTTTCTATTACATTCAAGATCTCATTAGCTATATGTAGAGACCATCGAAAATCTTAAATAAGCGTTAGCTTAATTCTTGAGTGCCCGTCACTAAATTCTTGAATGTTAATTTCAAAATTCCTGAGTTCACAGTCAACATTCTTGGGTGTTTTTAAGTGAAATTAGCCAATTATTAGTAGAAATAAAAGTCTAAGTAATATTTCTTAATAATTACCACTATATTTATTTTGCATGCTTTTCTACGTACATTTTCCTTATATCTTCTCTCCAACATGTACATTATGATAAAGTTCAAGTGTGTCAAGTTCAGACAACTACCTCGAAAGTATAAGATGACAAAATCTCTAGGTTTTTCTTCTTTAAATTTCTTTTTCTGTTTGTAAGAAAAAATGTGAAACGAAAACACTGGTATCCACATAGCTTCATCCACAAAAGATTTATTCTTCCTATGTAGAACATTCAAACTCTCAAGAACTGACTGAACTTCCATTTTTCGATAGCATTTCTTTCACTTCAACGTAGTCCTGCGTACACTCAGTAAACGGAATACTTTTTAGAAATGGGGCTTTGGTCAACCTATACTAAGGTTGTCTTTTGTAAGGAGTTGGGTCAAAACACTTCTTCTGTTTTAACAATTTTGAAATATTCTCCAGAAAATCTTTTTCTGGGGACACTTACCAATCAGTTAGTGGTTCAATTTCGTAATAAATTAAATAGTGTAACTGATTTAAGTCTCGGAAGTTTTACGAAAACTGTAGTCGTACATGAAATTCTTGAATAAGATGAAAAATTACAGAAGATTCTCGAGTAAACATAAAAATTAACGAATGAAGGACAAATTCGGAATATTAGCGAATAATTCTCGTGTAAAAATTCACATATTGCATATCTATGATAGCAAAAGATATTTCCGTTACTTTTGGCACATTTTGAATTTTTTTTTGCGAATTCTGGAGTCACGAATTTCCAGGTCTCTAGCTATATGTGATGCAGACTGGTCCTCCACTATGTGAAAACCACGAAAACATTCCTTAATTTCAAATGCTTATGGTATTCCGTTCTCATATTTGCGACTCATAAGAGTAAAAATAAATTTCACTCAGCTGACCTCATATATATATTTTGGGTGGTGTCAATCATTATAGGAAAGATGAATCTCTTGTTTCTCATTCACTATTTTGCTCTTCAATTCTAAAGAAAGATTTCTTGGAAGGAACATTATCTTGTAAAGGGTGGCCCCCTAAACCGCGTGGACCCCATGACTTTTCCCAGCCCACCCATCCTGTTGTTACGCGCCTGACGCAACAGAACACAGAGTGCCATCATCAAAAATATTCATCTTCGGTTATTTCATGATTAAACAAAACCATTCTCAACATTTCTTCACGAAAACTGCCAGAGAAGACAATTTTTCTACATACACTCCTATACCAAAATGATCAAGCAAGTTCTATAGTTTTTTACTGGCAGTCTCTAAGAGGGGGGGAAAATAAAGTCTACCAACAGCTGATAAATTGAGCAATTGGCACAGCCGTTATGTTTGTTTACCTACAAATCCCCGTGTATACAGGCTTCTTTGGGGTTTGGTCGCAGTTCAGTTCTTCTTTGTTCCTGTCACTTCTACCAACGGTAGTTCTAATGTTATGTTCTATCTTGATCCTTCTAAACAAGCTGATGAAATTTGATGAATCAAACGAAATACTGTATCAACGATTCTTTAAACACTTAAAAATAAATTTAATTACGAACAAATAAATAAAGGGTAAAGTGCAGACAAAAATACCAGTGGTCCAATAGAAAACAATGATTTTAAAGACATTGATAAGTATTTAACCAGTAATTTTGTAATCCGTGTGAAAATAAACATAATTTTCTGTATCAAGTAGAATTCAGCCCAATACTCCCTACTCTAGTTTTTTTTCTCTCTCTTTTCATTCTGTTTTCTTTGTTAACTTTCTTATCCATAGTTCCTGCAAATCATCTTATTTCATTTCTCTATCATCTCTTTCCATTCTGCCAATGTTTTGTCCAATTTTCATCATTTTCTTTTGCTGTGTGTTCAGCCAAGGCCACCTAGATAAATAGGCCTGAGACTTAAACATGACGTCACGAACAGGAGGCCATGCTACGTTCATTACATGAAACTCATTGAAACATATTTTTCTTTTTCAAAATATAAATTAAGTTCTAAGCAATTACAATTTAGAAACCTACATTTTATACTTCGCACTACCTAACTGACAGCATACGTGGTCCTCTTGTAAATGACGTATTGAAGGAGGACTGACATTGCTTCAAAACCATCTTTTTAGTATTCTTGGCCCAATCTTCGCTTTGACACTTTAATGAATAATTTTATGTCTGGGATACAGTTTTACAACCTGCCCACTCACTTTTGCTTTTGTCTCTCAGCGTTACACCAATCATAACTGAAGCTTGGATGTAAGGATCAGGCAGTCCTGTTTCAGTCAAGTTCACAGGAACTAAGGAAAACATCTAAAAACAAAGTAATAGTATTACATTATTTTTTTCTCTTGTGTAATGGTATGGTGAATTTTAATGAAGCCTTTGGCAACATGTAAACATAAAAAAAAAAAAAAAACATTTATTCCTACTAAAATTTTGTACAACGATGTATAAATGTGAAATTCTGCAATACAAGAAAAAAATAATAAACTAGAAAGATAGCGCACTACGATAAGCGGGCAGTGATTCACATCACCTTTATACACCAGAGATTGTGCACTGGCCGACATTTTTTCTTTGTCAGTGAAGGTGGAAAGAAGGTAAAATGTTACGATGGGTGAAAGAAGAGAACCATTTTCAGATAGTGGAAAAGATTCTAGAAGAAAATTTTCAGTCATTATGATCGCTCAGCCACTAATAAGTGATACCGGCGGCCCGTCACAATGCCATTAGCTGTTAAGTTTTCTTAAATGCACAAACATCCATGCTTCTTCCGGGATTTGAAGCCATAACCTTGGAAACGTCTCGGACCGTACCACTACCGCGGTTGCCTCAAATATCTGGAATATACAGGGCTCAAATTGAGCATGCTCTCTACAGGCCTGATTTCGCGGACTTTGACTTTGCTCTATACCCTCAGCTGCAGGGTAGTCGCTTTTCAGCTGATGATACACTTTTGGTGGGCTGTGATGAAGTGTGTGGCCAGCTCCCAGCAGAGCGATGGGGAGTCTAGTTTGATAGCGAGTCTGAAATTTAAAGCATCAGTTCTGAATGTCAATCGTTAATTACATGGAAATAGTGAAAGGAAGAACAACTGATTTTTAATTTTTCCCGGGGTTGCTGGATGTAATGAAGTTGTCATTTTTTTCTGGTCATTTTCGAAATCGCTCTTTTTCGTTGAAAAAGGCATAGTGAGGTAGTCATAGGAAAAACACATTCTCTAATGTCACTTCCCACTACGAGCACATTCTAATATTTAAAAAAAAACTACTACATTTTCGGAATACACCACTAATACTCCCGAATAAAACTTGTAACCTTTCATGTCGTTTCTTTATCATGTTAGATAACTAGCCATGCAGACTGCTTAGTAGCACCGAGAAATGTTGCATTCAGTTACATGAACGGGTTTTGAGTAGAAATATACACAGTTTGTAAAAAAATGTTTTCCGACTCGGGGCAACATTTTTTACAACTATGTCCGACTGATAATTGACTTTTCGTGTGTTTATATCAAAAAAAAAAAAAAAAAAATCCCAATGTACAGGGCTGTATGTCGTGAAAGAACCATATCTGTGTTTGTTTTAGTTTAATAGTTACGTACTGTTAAAATGTGGGTTGCGTAACTTTTGGGACACCCGGTATAATAATAATTCACAGCCATATTCTATCAACTACTGGACGAGGCCTCTCCCGGAGGGAGGAGTTGGTCTACTGCTCCCACACTGACCAGACGTGTTGGAAGAGGACAGCCGAAGCTCTCAACTGTGATCGCCACTGTATTTTATTCACAGCAGCTAGCCAATTGCATCACGATGCTGGGTGGGTACCGTACCAGACCCTCTCGCCTTAGAAAAAATCACTTGGCAGAGTCGGGAATCAAACCCGGGACCCCATGATCAGCAGTCAGCGATAGTAACCACTAGACCAGCGGGGATATGGTAAAATAAGGTAGAAAAAATGTACTTACCTGATTGTTATGGTGCAAAGACAGGTGTACATAAGCTTCACAAACACAAAAGAAAAGCGGCAACGTTTCGCAGAAGCGTGTTCACGTAATAGGTAATGAGATACACGGAGAGGACAGCTAGGGATACCACCACGTTTGCAACTGACACTCATATATATGTAAAAAAATAATAGAAGTATGTTGCAAAATTGCTTTTAGTGCACTTTGTATTAGGAATTCCTTAATACAAAAAATGGAACTACCTGATCCTTGCATCTAACTCTTTAATTCTTCTTTGAGCTACTTTTTAAATTTGTGTAATTTTATGTCAAGTCCCAGTACATCCATATGTTAATACCGGCCGTTCATTGAGAGAATTTTCTTTTACGAAAGTGTAGGACCTTAACTCCTAGAAAGATAACTCGTCTTTCCAAATGACATGAGTCCCAAATGAATTCTTTATAGATTACCATCTATACCTTCGTTTATAAGTTAATCCACGGACACTATAATAACGTATGTGGAAGATAATACTCAGAAGTAATAGACACGTGAATACAATACTTAAGGCTGTATTGTTATATGCTCAGGTTTTTCATAATTTTAATTTCCATTTTTTTTATTAGATTTGACTAACAGTGTATATTTCATTTGTACAAGTTCATAAGATTTCCATCTGTATTAGATTTAAGATATGTTAAGACGACTGTGAATCATGATATTAGGTTTATTGCATCAGAGCTCCAAAGTATCCATATACGACATAGTTCCAGTTTAGCGTGTATTTAATTTAGGCATCATTACACACGGAAAACTTCCCCAATTCGTCTACAAGACTTCGACAGCTTTCTTTGAACTAGACCCTGGCTCATGCCATCAACAACGACTATTATTTATTTGCGAAAATCTATACATTTCTCTAACATCAAAATCTACCTGTTTAAACTCACTCTTTCGAAATACTAGTGCCACAAACTGCCTTGCTGAAATTTCACAAGCTCTTCCACCTATTATCTACAGATACACCCCTTCAGGCCTCTTATTCAGTTCTGATATTTCCGGACACTTGCTCCGCCGTAACAACGAATATAAATTGTTTTCAATCACTCTTCCCCCAACCTCAAATACTTCAATCTTCATTCCCTACTCGCATTACGAATCCATTTAATTTCAGAATCTTGTTCTAGAAAGTAAAATCACTTTAAACGCTACAGTTCATTTTATTCCCATTAATATGTCTTATCCGAATCACATTCTATCCGCATTAAATGACGAATTTTCTGGACTTCAATCGAGACTTAATGACTTGACGAACAACCTCTCCCTACCAATCCCGACACTATTTTCAGTGGAAAATCACACCACATCCTTCCTTTTAATGATATTTACCTCCTTAATCCCAAATATGGTCTGCATTGGTTATTTTTGCTACTTTCTCCACAAACGTCATATACAAGAACCATCTACCACCCAGACACCAGTCGATAACTCGAGTTCACCCTAAGTGTACTCTCACTTCTACGACACCGAATACGGCATAAATTAATAAATAATATTCACTGATAATTATAACGATTTCTAATAATTAGACATGCACTACTACGTTGAATACCTCCTTCACTTATTTAAGCGTTCGATATAACATATAATAATCTTTATTCCCATAAGCTAGCAATCAAATCTACAAACTCATATAACTAATTTTGTACATAATATTTTAGCCTTTCATTTTAATAATGCTCCAAATACTAGATTAAATCGATTCTTCTACCATTTATTCTAGAGATAGCAATGTATACCTTATAATTTGTTTATTTTATTCAATTTTCCCTAGTTCTTTAGTTCACATTTATTCCTTTAATTTTAATTCTTTTGTTTACTTTCATTATTAATTCATTTAACCACCCAATAAGTTCAACTAACCGATATGTACTACCACCCAGGAAATTTATGGACAATGTCACACCATAAAAACCAAGAAGTTCCAACCAGTCTACAGCTACAGCATCAAGCTTCCAGTGATTTTATCAACTGCAACTTTAACTCTTCTCTCCGAGACTACTTCTCCAAGAATTCATCACCTACCACTCCATCAGGTACTGCAGTAAGAATTTCGTCAATTCCATCTCGACTACAATGGTTCATTCTTCCAGAAACTTCTCCAGAGATGACTTCATCCAGTGATTCATCCTCCCAAGTATAAACCCCCCACATCATCTACAGCGACTTCATCAACTGACACCCTCCCACCTTCCCCAGTGTACATCCCAGTGCGACAATAAAATTTCCCATTTTAAGTGAAAAAGTGATAAACGATTCCCCACAATCGACAAATTCACCGAACACTCCCAGTGTAGTGTAAATCACATCAAGTCTTAGTCTATAGACGCTATATAACTATGAACAAACCACAGAAGTGTACATTTATTTCTTCGTCCACATCCAGTGACGTCACAACTTGTTTTGTCATACGTTCAGCGATACTTTCAAGAGAACTTTTAAAAAGACTTCAACAATAATTACTATCATTCAGTTCTCTCAAAGACAATACACTAAGAACTTATGGTTGACAATATATTCTTCCATTTATCTATTATATTTTACTATTATTGGACTAGTTTACAAAACTAATGAACAATTTTACAAAAAAAAAAAAAAAAAAAAAAGAACATTTACAAATAATCATTTACTTTCATATTCAAATATTTAAAGGACACTATATTTTACCAACATTATGAGTTTATTGTATTCAAGATTCCTACCAATAGGAATTATTATGTCATTCAGTGAATCTAGTGTATTTTTTTCTAATTTCTTATGTATAATTTGTTATGTATAATCCATATACACTCATGTGCAAAAGTTAAGAATAATGTGAAAATACATAAACAACAGTTGTGGAGAGTATGGGAAATGCATATAATGTATCCTATTACACATACCTGACTGCTTGACACGCGTAACTCCCGATGTTGCCACTTGGAGACACTGTATACACCCATTGAACGATGGTGATGAGCACTGTTTCAACACGCAAACACTTGTGTTCGCGACGTGAGATACGTGTGAGTCAACGCTGCAGTACTTGACATAGTGCCAGTGTACGTGTAGGAGAATGGCGGAAAGAGTCCATATTGATGATGTTATGCGTGGAAGAATCATCGGGCGACTCGAGAGGAATCAGAACCAGATGGACGCGTCTCGTGAATTGGGTGTCCCACAAAGTGTCATCTCGAGGATCTGGCGACGCTTCCAAAGGGGTGAAAACGTCTCTCGGAGGTTCGGTGGAGGTCTCCAAAGAGCACCAGTGACCAGGAAGACCGTTACTTACGTCTAACTGCCAGGCGCAACAGACACAGCACCGCCTCAGAGCTCTCTAGGGACCTTGCAGCTGCTACAGGAACGTCAGTGTCAAGATTTACAGTGTACAGACGGTTAGCGGAGGGACACTTGTATGCCAGAAGACCAGCAAGGTGTGTTCCATTGACCCCACAGCAAAGAAGAGCTCGGTTAAATTGGTTCAGGGAACATCACGCATGGACCCCGGAACAATGGCGTCATATGAATCCAGGTTCAGTCTCACCAGTGATTCTCGCCGTGTTCATCTGGAGAGAACCAGGGACACGGTTCCGTCCAGCTAACATGACTGCTGTAGACCAGTACAGGGGCGGGGGAATTATGGTATGGGGTGGGATAATCCTGGGGTCCCGTACACCTCTGCATGTCTCCCCACGAGGTACCGTCACTGGTGCGATGTATCGGGATGACATCTTGGACCAATACGTTTGTCTGTTTCGGGGCGCAGTGGGTCCTGATTTCATTCTAATGGATGATAACGCACGTCCCCATCGCGCTGCCATAGTGGATGAGTACCTTGACAGGCGATTCGATTGGCCCAGTCGCTCACCGGACTTGAACCCCATCGAGCATGTGTGGGATATGCTTGGGAGGCGAGTTGCACGTCGTCAAATGGCTCCAAGATCGATTTCTGAGCTTCGGGAGGCACTTGTACAGGAATGGCAAAACATACCCCAGCCCCTTCTTGATAATCTCATTCTCAGCATGCAATCACGTTGCGGTGCATGTGTTGCAGTGCGGGGCGATCACACATACTATTGATGTCCTGTATCTTCCGCTTAACCCTCGAAAATCACATTGGTCTATTTCCGAATTTTCCCATGCCCATGCACTTTCGTCGCTCTTTCCCATCCTGTGCATTCTCTTCCAGTGTTTTTGGACTGTATCCATTTGCAATTCCACATTCCAATACTATATGACTGATTCACCATTCTCGGAGTGCAATAAATCATGCAAATAGCATTATTCTTAACTTTTGCACATGAGTGTATTTTATGTATTCTTAATTTTAATTTTCTATGTCCTAGCATACTTTGAATCTCCATCAGCTACTTTCAGCAGCAGCTGAAGATTCAAATTTTAAAGCACGCATAGTGTTATATGCTCAGGTTTTTCATAATTTTAATTTCCATTTTTTTTATTAGATTTGACCAACAGTGTATATTTCACTTGTACAAGTTCATAAGATTTCCATCTGCATTAGATTTAAGATATGTTAAGACGACTGTGAATCATGATATTAGGTTTATTGCATCAGAGCTCCAAAGTATCCATATACGACATAGCAACGTACAAGACGTGACAGTAAAACCATTTCCGTTCTCAAATTATATTTCTAAATTACGAACTACCGTGTGACATCAGATCTAACCTTGACTCACAAGAACTTTGAAATTCAATATAAAATCCCACGCGATTCCAGACATCATGGACACCAAATAACGTCATTTACAGGAAACTCTCTAGACTTCACCTTGAAGACCGTGAATCAACAACCTCAAAGAAGATAAGCTAATTCAACCTTGAATTAGAGTAAACTATCTCACGTGAAACAAAATTGATCCTTTCTTTCTTTCGAAGACAAACATATAAAATAGTGTAAAAACAACGATCAAGAAGCTCTTGGTCCTACTCACTCGTTAGACTTGTCAGAACAAAGAAGCTCAGAAGAACTCTTATAATTTAGACGCCAAAAGAGAAGACATTTATAGTTGAAATTTATTCTTTCTATCTTCGATCTGAACTTAAAGTGAAACTTATTTGTTTAAACACGATTAAACCAAAATTAACGAACAGAGGCAGTTTATTTATAAAGTGCATCTTCACATCTTTAATTCGTCTTTAATTCGACTTCGAAAATCACAGGTACGTTGCAGTCTCTAGAAAATTGTATAAAATGGTATTATATTTGTTTCGATCTGAAATGGTACTTGGAGCATAGCTTAGCATAAGTTAGTATAACTTAAATTAGTTTTAATTTTCAGATTTTGTTTTATCTTGTTTTCCATATATTTGTCTTTTAGCATCAACGTAAGTCATGATTCATACGCCGTCCCAAATTTATAATGATTCTTTATTTTATCTTTAATGGTTAATCATGTAGCTTCAATAGCCACAAGTTCAAAAATAAATGTATTTTAATTGTCATTTAGAATTTCTCATAAACATCCATGTCCTTTAAAGAAGGTGACAACCGCCTTGCATTTAGGTACTATACCAACTGCGTGAACTCTTCCCGTGAAGAGCGATGTTTTTAGTTAAATTATCCTCTCGCATAAGCCCTCCAACTAACTTCTATTAGGGTACCAATCCAGCCACTTATCAGTATAATTAAGTAGTGCAAGCACTTGCAGTAAGTATAGTCTTTAATCTAAGCCAATCTAGAACTACCTACAGAACAACGTGCTACGTAAAAGTGAGCAGATAGCAAACTGTCTGAAATTGACAATCAGAAGCCAGAAGAGGGGCAGCTTACCACACAGAAACAAGATGACAGTCCGAAATAAACCCTGAGGAATAACCCAGAGACGCTGCTGTTTGAAACGGCGGAAAATAGGAACGTTTTTGTGAATTTTTGAAAATTTACATTTATAGCTTGCACATCTGCGTATATTTATAATTTTTACAACTTGTATCCTGCCTAGGCTAAGCATGGAAACATTCCAGCGAGATCAATGAACATATATGGATACATTTTTGAATAGTGTCATATCAAAAGAGACTTAAGTACCAACAAATTTTTTTGAACATGTTGGAAAAAAATATATATTACCGTACATGTCTAGTACATGCTTGGAGTCACATTAATTACATGTCGTATAGCCAGGGAACATCTACTACAAGCAAAATATGTAACTGTCAGAATATTAACAGTCGACCATAGCAGCATTATTTTACGTTAAACGGAATTCAGCGAAAATAGCATTTAGCTCCTTTGGATCGTGGCACCCTTTATTTGTTCAATTAAGAATAATTTCATTAAATTCAAGCATAATACAAAACGAATAAAATTTCTACTAGACTGGTGACAGTTATTTAAAAGTATAAACATATTTGGCTTCCAAATATTAAACGAAAATTTAATAATCAACTGTCATATAGCGGAGATTGCGGAAGCTTGCGTCAGTTATTTTAAATATTTTTCTATGAATTAATTTAATTACTTTAGATGAGTTGTTGGTTACTATTTTCTGTCAACACTCCATTCTACCAGTCAGTATAACCAGAACATTTTATAATCAGTGGAGATCTCTTCCTTGTATTTATAGGTTTGCCCTATTCTAATAAATTATCAATCAACGTCACTTACGGCTACGAGTTCTCATGCAATTCACCAGTTGAATGGGGAATTGGGAGGATATTTCGAACCCGAGTCATATTTCAGACATCATCCTGAAATTCACCTTGTATGCGTAAGAAATAAAACAGATGAAAACCCCCGCCAAGATGGTCTCACCTACGTGATAACGTTTTTGAATTGGGAAATATAGTTACTAGTCAATATAATTGCAGTGTGAGTTGTAAACGGGCGGAAAGTAATTAATTTAAATATAGTTTATGCACACGCCATTTTGAGAAGAATGAATGTCAGAAGTTTTTGTTGATAAGATTAGTTTCCAAAATTTTAATGTCGTTTTAAGAAATGTTCTCTTTATGCAATATCAAGAGAATACGGTTTATACATAAGAAGGAAGGCCAATAAGCTTCTTGGTGTAGATATATTAAAGTATATGGCCAAAGAGTGAATGAAATTTCAGAAGTAATTTTGTTCTTCCTTGAGTAGTATATAATTAGCTATATTAGTAGTCATTCTTTTAAACGGACTGAGCTCTCATTGGGATATAAGAATCAAAGAACGCATACATGCAATTGTAGAGATTATGGGCTAACATATAGTATATCTAGTGGATTAACTTATTGCAATTTCACCTAACGTAATCTGACCTACACGGATTTAATAGTCCTGGATTTAAGCTTATTTTCATACGATTAGCAATAGCAACCCTATATGCTAAATAAATTACATTTAAGGATTTATACAATAAAAAGTTAGAAAAAGGAAACCATCATATTTAAGCTCTGTTTATTTGGTACTCAACGGCATTTACAGGCACTTTGGTGTTTTCTTCTGCTTAAAACACGAATCACTTCCATGAATTAGCTTTGTGTTTCGGAAGAAAGATGAAGTTCTCTGGCACAGGTCCCAAAAGCATTTCACTAGAAAGAAAGAAAGTTTTTATGAGTAATTACATTAATACAGAAAACCATTTATTTCATGAAATTTTTCTGTATTAACTGATTATAAAAACCCCTTCGGGGTAAAGACAAGAGTGACGCAGGCATTCTACTTACAAAAGAAGTGATATCCATTTTGCGAGTTACTTTCTTTGTGTCACTATGACGGAAGTGTTTCCTTTGTATTAAAATTAGGAGCTTTAGTACCCTTCCGCCATAGTGACACAAAGAAAGTAACTCGCAAAATGGATATCACTTCTTTTGTGAGTAGAATTCTTGCGTCACTCTTGTCTTTACTCCGAAGGGTTTTTTATACTGATATCACTTATTTTGTAAGGCTGCCTATTAATAAAAGGTGTGCATAGTCTTCATACTAAAGGCCGATTTTGGGCCGTATCTCGAAAACGGTAACTCCTCTCAACAAAATGAGCTTCGATTTAGCCCAACTTGTTGGAGTCCGCAATTGACCCCCAAAAGCCCCGGTAACAACCACTTTGGGTTAAACCATAAAGACAGACAGAATGACGGAGGCCCTTTTTTTATCATTTGTGAAAATTCTGTGATTGGGTTGAAAAGGTCATAACTTTTGAATCTCTTCACCGATTTTGATGTGTGATACACCGTTTGAACGGTATTGAAGCGTAGATTACGATCCCGCAAGCTTCGGCTACCTATATGGTCTGTGGTAAGTGCTATCACCAGAAATGTGAATTTCTATTTTTTTTTTTCAAACCGCCCTACGGTGTCCCAGGGAGATCCTATCGATCATTTTTTTTTCTGTGTCTTAGTATGGCAAAGGGCTTTCAAATGCAGCTTCAAGCATCAAAATCGGACTTATAGTTTGCTAAATCCGAAATTAGCTGCATATATGTGAGTGCCGCTAACAGACTCGTTGCTCAGCGTCACTCGAAGAACTACCGTTCTTCGTGATTTTTCCTACTCTGCAATCATGGAAAATAATCATTTGTGACACATGCCGAATCAAGTTTCAGAAACGTTCTTTTCGGAGCGAAAATAGAATAAAAGATAACAGAGTAAAAAACCTTGAGAAAACAATAAAAAGAATAAGCATTGCCTTTATCTTTCACTGTACAGATGAATACAATTAGAACACATCGACCAAGTACAAGAATTTATTTCTATCCAGAGTGAAATAATTTACAACGGAAACACTTGCCATGAAGTCTTTCCACGATAGAGAAAACATATTACTAAAAAAAATGTTATACAGAAACTTGAGCACTGTCATAACGAGAGTCATTTTTTTTTCCCACTATAGTTACATAATCTACGGATGATACAAGTAGCTTTACAAGCCTTACCATTACTACTGTAAACGTCAGCGGTGTCGATGAAGGAGAAAGATCAGTGTGTTTTGTGGCTACATGAAATAAAACCGCCAGTAACAGTTCAACGAAATTTTAGGACAAGGTATGTGCGCAGAGATTGATGTGCCTAATTCTAAGAGACTGGTGGGATTGAAGATCAAAAATTCTCCACACAAGAAACTAATACATACAGAATTGTAATGAAGAGGACCTCTTGAGCTGAGGTAAAGTTTGCTAAAAGTCGTGTCTGTATCTGCATAGTTCTTCTGTAATAAATGCTTAAAATCTGGGAAAGACTTGAAGCTCACTGCAATAAATCTCAAGAGCTTACTTCAAACACGGAGTATGGTAACTTTCTTTAAAAATACTTAAGAAGTTTCAGTTGAGATGCCTCTTTAGATAATAGAAATCCGGCTCGTCACAATGATCGTAAACAAAGCAACTTTATGAATGAAAACGGAAAATAGAAGCTGAATAAGGATATAAAAAAAGAGGGGAAAAATCAGAATGGAGAAGTAAGTATCCTACGAGGTAATAATAAAATATGGAACAGACAAGACAAAATACAAGGCTGAGAATAAATTGAACAAAGCCAACGAATAAAATAAAATGAAAAGTAAAGAAGAATCAAAATTTTCCTGCTGAGGTATTTTGAAAAGAAGTTCTACGGTTACCAATCATGTGAACTTGGCTGAGTTGGTTAACGTTTTAAGAACAGACATCATTCTTTAAACGCTAAACAGCATAATTGAACTTACAGTTTGATTACCCGAAAAAATATTTTCAACAAATAAGTAATAACAATACAAAATATGTAAAAATACCGAATAAATACATATTTTAACGATACCATTATCGCTATTTTTTTCTTGTCGTACAGGTAGTTTTAATGACATTTTTCCTTCATACAATAACTACGTTTTGTTTGAATCGTCCAAAGTATCTTCAGGTTGATTGTTTACACAAAATCTATATATTTATTTACTTACACCCCCTTCAGTCACTTTACACTGGATATATTTAACAACGAAAACAAGGGAAAGGATTTTGTAAAGAAATCGGCTCTGGCCTTTATCAATGTACCATCCCAGCAGAGCCTGGTGTGACTAAGAAAACCTTAGTCAGAATGGCCGGCAACAGGAATAGAACCCGAATCCTCCCGATTACAAGGCGAGCACTCTACCAACTGCTTCTACCTCGTCGGTAATGATTGTATTATAGGTTTCTTTTTAATTTTAAAGATTCCCGTTCTTGCATTGCCTCCACACCGGCTCTTGACTCAAAGAATTCAACGAGCAACGTTTTCAGCTCCACGCCGTTGGAAAAGGTGATAATATGACGACGCTAGATCTGGAGAATACGGTGGGTGTGGTGGAACTTCCCAACCGAGCTCTTGACCATAGTTTTGATCAGATTAACGCAGTGAGGGCGAGCGTTGGTGTGTTGCAGAAGCACGCTGTCTCCCAGTCGGATAGTTTCAGCCGAATTTCCTCACTTAGCCGGTGCATTTGCTGAACGTAAAACTCTGCACTAAGGGCGTTGTTGTTTCCAAGCATTTCGAAGTGGATTACACCTTCCCACTCCCACCAAACGAGACCATTGTCTTATATGGATGCGCTCTGTCTTGGCTCGAGGCGTGCTTGATTGTTTCATCATATTGACGTCAAGACACCATTTTCCTTCGCTGGTGACAATACGATATATAAATCTGTCAACGAGTAGCCTGGTGTCATGCGAGTAAACTGGTGGCGATAGTGGCGCGCTGGAGTTTGTCTCTTCAGTTCAGAGCGTGCAGAACCCCGTTTACCAAGTTCTGGATCTCATCCATCGAGTGAAGGTGACAGGCGACGGAATCATGGGAGGATCCCATCTTCTGGGAAATTTCTTAGTAGACTGGCGTCGATCTTTGTGGATGAGCAAAAATCAAATTTCAAAAACGATAAACAAAATTTGTAGAGGAAAAACAAAGCAACTTGTAAATTCAAATAACATGGGAAAATAAAGAATGAATTTATCTCACAATCCTATATTCTTATCTACAAATAATGACCCACTATTCACTGATTCGGGAGTAACTTTTAATTTTTTTGTAATAATTAAACATTTTAATTTCTTAGATTAAAACTATTTTCAGTGATGACAGATCAAAAGACAGTAATTAAGACATTTTACCTGATTTTTATCCAGTCAGCACAATTTGGACTAGCCATTAGAGTTTCCAAATCATCTCTACCCTTGTAAAATGGTGGTCTTTCGTTGATCTTCTGCGGAGGCTGCTCCAAAATCCCAACAGGTACATAACGATGGAGGAAAGAAAGCCACTCCAAAAGGAATCTACGTGTATTTTCGACACCCTGACAAAAAAATTAAAATAAGTAAGTAAATAGTTCAATGAGAATGGGCAACACAAATAATTAAATTAAATAATACATTTTATAAATTGTCATAAGAAGTATTAGCTGCAATTTTTCGTCATATATAATTTTGTATGGCAAAGTGATCACTTGAAGGCCTAAAATATGTAGTTAAAAATAATCCAACTACTATCTGGAACTGCAACGCCTGTGAGGTGATGTATGTGGGGAAGGCGAAAAAGAAATTACAGGAAAGATTTAAACAACACAAGGTTAACGTCAGGATAAAAAGGGACAGGAACGATATTTACAAACACGTCCAGGAAAAGGCGCAGAAGATAGACCGAGAAGGGGTGGAGATACTATAACAGGAGGAAAGAAAGTTTTTTAGGAAGTGCAAAGAAGCGAGAAGAATAAAAGAAACGGGGGATAAAGAGATGAACTGGAATATTGGGTTGAATATAAATGAGGAATGGGAAGACACTGGGCAAAGAAGAGAAGAGAAAGTACTTGAGAAAAGGTAAATCATAAAGAAGTTTCCGAGTTGGGTTGGTGGGGTCCGTATTAGGCTTTAAATATGGACCAGAGTGGGTATTGTGTAGGACAGTATGTTTTTATTCATTTGTTATTTATTTATTTTTTTCACTTTTATGTAGCATTTATGTAACCAGCTTGAGATAATGTTTTTGTTCACCAGAGAGCGTAGCCTGTGGTTAGGTTCAAGGAAGAAAACTGTGTATCAACTGTGATTTGTTGAAATCTGTTTAGTATCGGAAAGTGAACAATCTCCAGAACATGACATGCGTAGCCAACCTGGGTGCTGGGAGTTGTAACTGTTGCGTAGCCAACTGAGTACCAAGGAGTGTTCCAATTGCGTAGCTAACTGAGAACGGAGGAAGGAGAAGAGCTGACCACCCGGGAGCGAGTGATCCTTTAGCCTTGCGTTTGCCCATTTAATAGGTGATTTTTTTTGGGGGGGGGTCGTTCTTCTCCTTTGGCGACTTTAGCTCCATCTGATGTTTACTTGTAGAGTTGACTGTTGCTCCTATCTATGTGTCACTACTTGTTTACATCACTTCTACACATGTTTGTCCTATAAACATGATTGCTTTGTTTACGTAATGTCCACGTTTTCAGAAGATACGCGGGACATTGCAGTATTGTAATTTGCTTAATTAAAACAAAAATCGAAAGACGACCGTCGTTGATGATAATGCTGATCATGGCCTATATAGACGACGAAGAAAGACACTTAGTTCTTGACGTCAGGTTACCAAATATTAATTGGAACCAAGATATACTTAACTCACTAGTGAGGTCCTGCGTAATTGCATACTACCAGATTTCAAGAAGTATTTTTTTCCTTCCCTTTTTAAAATGTATTTTACAAATTTAAACGGTGTTTGTTGGAGTATGAATATACGCTTCTTCTAAAAGCAATATGGGGTTTTTACGTCTTATAATTTACTAAGTGCTTAAATAAAGCACACTACATACGTAAGAGAAGAGGTTGCTTTGCTTCCAACTACCCAACTTTAACTAATTGTTACTCGTACTTCTATTTACGCTTTCATATTTCGAACTTTGCCTGTTCCTTTTTCTAATTATTCTAATTCTTATTACTACCAACCTGCAGTAAAAAATGAAGTGTGACATTCTACGTGTTTTGCAAGATGATATCCACTATGTTGTAATAGAAACCAACTACGGTTTTCCTTTCTGAAGTAAGTACTTTTAAACTCCAGTGTTGTTTGTTCTAAGCTCCTGCTCAAGCGAGTGGTTAATACTCTGCTTTCGGTACGAGTAATCCTGGGTTCAATTCCCGTTGGAGGCTCCCAATGTTGGTGTTTACCCTGCACTATGACACCAATTAAGAAGTAGCAGACTCCAAATTCGAAAGCCAGATAAAAACGACGATGACAAGTCATTCCGTTGACAACGCGAGACCACCTTGAAAGAAAGCAACATGGCAGGCTATATAAGCTTTGCAGCCCAAAAGTTTACTTTTAGTATTGAAATTAACACAGAAAAATTGACAGTCACCGTGACCGCGACTCGAACCTTTATCTACCAGTTGGCGGTCTATTAGAACAACACGGCACGGCTATCTTTGTTTTGGAATGTTCCTCTCGTCTCGACACTCTCCCACCTCTTCATTACTGGTTACGAGACCCAGGCACTGCACTACAGGTGGAGATTTTTAGTTAAGGAATCTTCTGCAATAGTACAGTGCCAAAGAAGTTATTACCTTTTTCACAAATAACCTTGTGTATGGTAGATGTTAAAATTAACAAAAAATGGTAGATCCAGTTTCGAGTCCCGGTCACAGCGGCTGTCAATTGAATTACATTTTGGTGAGGCAACTTTGGCTCACGCCGAATGAATGATTGGTAAATTTTCGGAATGAAGGAAGTGGGAGGAAACGGAAGAACCCCAAAAAAGCTCACGAACACGGTATTTGTTCACCACAAAGCCCATATAGCACGAGCAGAGATCGAACTGGGGACTCCACGCATCAGAGATGAGTGCTCCACCATTGAGCGAGCGCTGCCCACGGCGGCTGTCAATTTTTCTGAATTAATATTAACTATTACCATATACGAGGTTATTTGTGAAACACCTATACTTTTAGCATTGTTCATTCTCGTTAACAATTATTATTGTTCATTCTAAAACTTCGAATGATATACAGTGTGGTCCATTTCTTTCCCCTACTTTGCCTCTGAGCTTATCAAAATGGTTACAATAAAGACTTTACTTACCCTTTCGTCACTTCCCCAATGTTCTAATCCATAGTTCGCATATTTCCTTATAATATCTAGCCTTTCATTTGACGATATATCCCAGTGTCGCTGTTCCTTAATTTCAGTGAAAATCCAGGGTTTTATTAAAGCTCCTCTTCCTATCATTACGCCTAAAATACAGAAATTAAAAACTCACACTTTCTAAAATTAAAAGAACGTACAACGAATTCGATTTACTTATTTAACATTAATAAATACATGGAACAGTTGACTCACAAAAGCAATAACTTAACTGGGATTCTAATCCTTGGGGTACATAATTCATTTACGTTGTTGTTTATTATATACATTTAAATAGTTAGTATTATTTCTACATGTTGTACGGTTAGGCTCTGAAGCCAATGAAAACCACATTTTTCATATATGTGAAAAACACTTTTTTTTTTTAAAGACAAATATTTATTCCTCTGCTTTATCTTCAGTGATAAAGAGCTTTATCTTCGGGTGCTTGAAATCTATAAATAATAAATCAAACTACAGGCCGCCTACGGTAAGCAGGGTTTAACATGCACCCCAACCCGTAAAAAAAAAAAAAATCTAAAGAATTTCAGCACAAATTTACTTACGGACTGCGACAAGAGGTTCAAATTAAAAATGTATTGCTTATTGTGTGGGATGCTGCTATCTTAACTTAATTCGTGACTTCATTTTATCATAACTCCAATGTGTCATTTCGTGCGCTTGTAACGCATTTCGGCAGACATTCGAACACTAAACAAGGGGGGGAGGGAGGAAGGAAGGAAAGAAAGAAAGAAAGAAGGAAAGAAAGAAGGAAAGAAAGAAGGAAGGAAAGAAACAAAGAAAGGAAAGAAGGAAGGAAGGAAGGAAGAAAGGAAAGAAAGAAAGAAAGAAAGAAAAAAGGAAAGAAAGAAAGAAGGAAAGAAAGAAGGAAGGAAGGAAAGAAAGAAAGAAAGAAAGAAGGAAAGAAAGAAGGAAGGAAGGAAAGAAGGAAGGAAAGAAAGAAGGAAGGAAGGAAGGAAAGAAGGAAGGAAGGAAAGAAAGAAGGAAAGAAAGAAAGAAAGAAAGAAAGAAAGAAGGAAAGAAAGAAAGGAAGGAAAGAAAGAAGGAAGGAAGGAAAGAAAGAAGGAAAGAAAGAAAGAAGGAAAGAAAGAAGGAAGGAAAGAAAGAAAGAAAGAAGGAAAGAAATAAAGAAAGAGAAAGAAAAAGAAAGAAAGAAAGAGAGAGAGAGAGAAGAAGATGATGATGATGATCCTTAGGTTTCCATCAGAGTTGGTTTTTAACCTCCTATTCATTAATGTACGCTAAACACATTCGCAAACAATTCCAGATAACGCTGGCCTTATGTCCTATAACCATCAAAAAGTCTTTCTCAGACTACAAAGGTTACTATTCAGGCAACATAGAAACGTGTGTCGTATATGAAATCACACGCGAATGCAATCATACTAACACAGGAAAGACTGAACGAAACCTAAGGACAGGGTCACGGAAAGTCCGGACTTGGACCTATCCAGACACTTTTAATACACATTCTATTTCTGAATCTCGCATCTTACACAAGTCAGGCTGGTATATAGAAAGATCAATGACAGAAACATGTTTCACATGAACTAGGAATCCGTATCTTAACACTGATAGAGCTAACCTCAATAAAACCTGGTTTCCGACTTTAGACACCCTTCTCACTTAACCCCCCCCGCGCGCGCGCGCACGCACGCACGCACACACACACACACACACACACACACACACACACACACACACACACACACACACACACACACACACACACCTATAGTTTGCAGTGTGAAATACCGAGGAATGCGCGTTCTACATATGCTTTTCGGGGAACCGTCTCGATTTTAATTTCAAGCCTTCTGATCAATTAAGCATGTCTCTTTTGTTAGGAAAAATCTGATTTTCAATTCTCCAAGTTAAAATTAAGGCCAAAATTAATAATTTTCTTTCCGAGGAACTATCAAACTCTACATAGGCATTGTGAGGAAAAATTTGAATTTAATGTTTCAAACAGGAAAGTGAGGCATATAAATGTGTATGGCATAACGAGGAAAAATTCAAATGCTTCCTCTAGTTGCAGTACACGGTTTCAATTCCTCGATATAATCGATTACACCATGTGTATATGTGTGTGTGTGGCGTTAAAAGAAAACAATTCAAATGCTTCCTCTGGTTGCAGTTCACAATACCAATTCCTCGATATATTCTATTACACCATGTGTATATGTGTGTGTGTGGCGTTAAAAGAAGAAAAAAAATGCTTCCTCTGGTTGCAGTACACAAGCCCAATTCCTCGTATTACACCGTTTGTATATGTGTGAGGGAGGGGGGGGGGGGGTAAACTAAAAAAAGGCAAATGTTTCCTCTCGTTGCAGTACATAGTACCCGTTCCTCGATACTGTCTGTTACAAGGAATACACCAATGAATCGGCATCAGCATCTGCATCGCCAAAGATGGTACTAACCTTCGGCATCGGCTGCCGATGAAAAAGTTTGCTATCAGCATCAACGATCGAGACAGATTTCTACCGATGGATTTTGCTGATGATTCTTTTTACTTTTAAGCCTACTACTCTTTAGATAATTTGCTGACTTTATTAATGAAGTGGTTTATAGCCTACCAGAGTTTAATTTCCGTATAAATTACGGTACATTACAACTTAAAAGCTTACCTGCAGCATGGCTGTCATTTAATATATATATATATCCTGCGTAGCCTAGTCGGTAGCGCGCTCGACTTCAGTGCGAGCGGTCCCGGGTTCGATTCCCGGTGGGGGCTCAAAAATTTCGGTGTTGACCCAGCATCGTGAGGACAATTGGGGAGCTGCTGTGAATAACATACAGTGGCGATCACAGTGAGAGCTTCGGCTCTCCTCTCCCAACCCGTCTGGTCAGCGTGGGAGCAGTAGACCAACTCCTCCCTTCGGGGAGAGGCCTCATCCACTAGTGGATTGAATATGGCTGTGATTTATATATATATA
>JAGDQP010000740.1:0-35272 GCA_022664845.1 Lepisma saccharinum
GGGGGGGGGAACTTATTTTCCAACGCGGAAATCCCGGGCATCCCCCCCACACTAATTTGCACAAATTGAGATTCCTTACTAATGATTTGGGCCACTCCCGAAATAAAATGCTAGTTGCTGCTATCTCTCTCTCTCTCTCTCTCTCTCTATATATATATATATATATATATATATATATATATATAAATTTGCCTCCTCGTAACTAAATTTCGAAATCCATGTAGATCGACGTGGTTCCTTTGCAGCAACCAGAAAAAAAATAATAGCATGAGACCATTTGTTTGCACTGTAGTTATAAGACACTCTATAGATGGCAGCACAAATAATTTGTGAGATATGTGCAGAGATTCCTACTTTGTAGCCATAATGAACAAAAGTTGACAAGGAACGTTTTACATATAAAAAATGGATTGAGCAATTTGCAAATATGTTCAATTATTTTCTTCATTTTTGATAGTGATCTTAATAGTTAACAGTTTCCACATATAATCAGGTAGATGAAATAGGTCGGTCGGACGTCTTTAAACCGTACGTTGTGTAACTTGCATTACATGTAGAAAATAGACGTTTTTATATTTTTGTAGGGGCAAAATATGGGTGTACTAAACTCTTGTCCTATCTATGTCGGTAATTCTGGAACAAAATTAGGGGAACAGTGTTGCCGGCGCGCAATAAAGCTATTGGAAGATATGAAAAAAAAGTCCCGATGTTTATGTCAGTCACAGCATATAGTTTAAGGGCTGTTTTTCATTAAAGCTTGCGTTGTCTGCTTTGAGTGCAATTTGGATGAATAGGCAATTTAATAAAACTAAACCATGAAACATCACGGGTTTCAATTGGCTATTCACCCAAATCGCAAAGCAACACAAGCTTTCATGAAACTGAGCCTTAACAGTATAAAATCTTGTTTGCGTACTAAAGAATCAATCTATGATCAATGAATCTCTAATGTGCAAGGGTAAGCAAATTACAAGGAATTTACAAATATACATAATTTATTTAAATATACATAATTTTATTGATTTCAATATATATAATTTTATTTACATCATGGGCGACGAGAGGGGCAGTTGCCCCCCCCCCATTTCCGACCAACCGACTAGTGAAAATAGGATAGATAATTTTCGCTATAAAAAGCGTACAAGAAAAAAGAGGAATTGCTCACTGATTCTCGAGTAATTTGTCAGCCACTGACCATACTAGCAAAAAAAAAGGAGTTCATCTCATTTTCTTTACCGGTTATTATGAGATGTTACAAAATTAATGTTTTCACTCTTCTGTTTCAGTAGTTGCATAATTCTACAAGTTGAGAACTGTCACAAAGTAAAGTTCGTAAGTGAGAAAGTTGACATTTGCTCTGGCCATTTTTTGAATGTTAATTGTTATTTATTGTCTTTTGGCATCTTCGGCTTAGTCTGGGATAGGGTAGGGAAAAGGATGTGACGAGGAGTCGGACAGGACCTAATTGAAAGGAACCATTCCAAGCATTTGCTCGTGTGACTGAGGAAAAAATCATGCTTGTGTCAGGTGTGTTAAGCATACTGTAGCTCAGGCGGTAGGGCGTATGACTATGTCGGGCCCGGGGCGCCAGGGTTCAATTCCTGGCTAGGACACTGGAGACTATTCTCGCTGTGTACCCATGCCTGGCAGTCTGATGTGCACTCAGTCTCCTATCAAATTGAGTACCAGAGAATCCTTGGAACTCTTCGGCACTTTGGCAGGGTAAAGGCGGTCGAGGGTGGGACTGACTACCCCACCGCGCTTTGTACCGTAGGTCGAAAATATGTGGAGCGTTACTTCTACATCCCCCATGCGTCGTTCATGGTGCGCGTGTATCGCACAGGGGATAGCTTTACCTTTTTGTTATAAGATGAGCATTCACATTCTGTTTCAATACAGATTTTGTAAAACAAACTCTTGGTTAATAAAAATACAGAAAGAAAAGTAGGTCAATGAAGCGACCGGGATTGGAAGCCCAGTTGCATACCAGCGGTTATCTGCCATTGAACAGTCACCGCAACAACCGATATCTCTTACATATTGGATATTCCTTTGACCTGAAATTTCAGAACTATTCCACAATTAAAATCTTCAGACAGAGGGGAGAGACTTGGCATTGTATATTAGCAATGATTGTATATCAGCTGAAGTAAGAGGAATATCAAATATGCAAAGTCGTTGGGACGATAATGATGGGACATCGGTCACCTGGCATGTAACTGGGGGTCCGGATTCGATTCTCGGTCGCTGCCGTGACTGGCGTATAAGTGCATTTTCAACATGTTATTATAAAGAGGTCATTTCTATAAGGAAGTAACTTATTTATTATTGGCTTCAATCAGATTCTACAGTATATTAACATGATCCTGTCTATTTATCATTTTATTGATATATAAATATGTTTAATATTTTTACTCATGCATGGAAAAAGTTCCAACTTAAGTAGAAGATATGTAAATATGTCGAAATTTTTACCACCTGAGGCGATAACGGTTCTTTGCTTAAGTATTAGGTCCGGCCCACTTTAGCGGTATTTGACGTACATTTAGGACTAACGGTATGATGACGTTTATAGTCAGTGACAGGTCATTGACCGCGCTCGTTCTAGTTCTTTCTATGCTGACGTAACCTACGTTTTGTTTCTTGCATATTCATGTTTGAAAAATAGGTTTATGTTAACGTCACGTGTGATTTTTTATTTATGGGAGGGGGCATACTCTCCGCTTGGGAAGTGTACTTGTTGAACTGATTGCGTTTCTTTTGTGAATGCGGGTGCGCATGCGCAGTTTGCATGCTATTTTCCGGAAGTCCTAGAACTTCCGATGACCTTTTATTTTTGTCTTCAAACATGCTAGAACATGAACTTTCTAGAACTTCGATAGAAAGTAGGATGACTTTCTTGAATATTCTGTGAAGTAGTTAATCAGCTTACTATAAATTGCTTATACTCAGTTGTGTTATAACCATGGTAGAGAACAGTAGAACTGCGGCTACAGTAAGTGAGAAGCCCTCTTGTGGATGCCGTTCGTAATGGGTAGATCAACCGTGCATTCGTAATTGAAATACAAAGGAAATCCTTATTTGTTATTCCTGTAGATTGTGGAAGGAGAGAAGTGCTTAGGTTATCTAATTCCTGGATTTGTATAAAGTTAAGAGAATTGTTTACAATGTTTAAAACAGTGTTACTAAATCCGAAAAATATAGATGAGATATTTAAGTTATATGTAAAAATTCATCCTGGATCAAACCATTTAAAGGTAAACTATTAATACGGACTTCGTTATCTATTGGGAAACAGAATAGTGGAACTCCGGGAAGAACTACTAATAAATGACAGATTTGGTGCACATGAGTAGAGAAGATGGTTAGAAAAATTGTGAAAATGTATTGTAATTTCACATTGTCATGAGTTTTGAAAGCTCGTTATGGTATAATGAAACTTGGTCATCAAACAGTTATTTCTACTCTAGACGAAATCCAGCGTGCTGCAAATACATTAACAGACTTTGAATTTAGTTGTCGTAAATCATTAGTAGTGAATAGCTCTCAAACTGGAAATGAATCTTTATCACTAGAAAAAACAGTGGATAGTGAACCTTTAAGTGATTCTTTACACACGTATGAGAAATATTGTGAACCTATAGTTACATTTTCTGCTAGTGGTGAAAGTAATTCACATAGTGGCACTGAATGTTAAACTAAATCTACGGTGACTGAGAAAGATTCTTATGAAGTAAGTGAAAATGTTCATAAAACTGTTTCTTGTGATGGAAAATCTGTTATTTCGTCTTGTCAGTGCAGGAATTATGAATTTATTAGGCTATAGACAATTGGAGAAATATTGAAAGTTTCTTCGTGTGTTCAGCGTGCTTTTAACACACCTAATCAGTTAGCACAAGTTTATCTTAAGTTTGATTTAAATGAAGAGGAGCGTGTTGAATTTTTGAGTGATCGTACTTGGAATGCAGTGCTTAAAACAAGTAACTTTATACAGATTTATAATGAATATTGAAAGAAACATAAAAATTCTGGTGTGGTGATTTTTGAATGTGGTTTACGGAACTAATTTCGGCGAAATGTGGATGAGGTCAGAGATATTTCTAAAGATATTTTATACGGTCTTGAAGTTTAGTGTATACACGAAGAAAGAGAAAAGATGAACAGAGTGTACCCTTAGCAATGGTGTGTATATTTCAGACTCTTGCATTTTAGAAACAGTGAAATCTTATTTAAGCGTAAACCGGATCAAGTGTAGTGGATGTATTTTAAATATTACACATCAATGTTTACAAGAGCGGAACACAGGATCTATAATATTGAAGCATTTAGTCAATCAAGTAAACGATCATAAAACATTTGTGGAATATTATGAGATCTATAAGATTGGCCATTGTACTATTTCAATAACCATATTTTTTAAGAAATGTAAATTTCTTATTTGTGACACAGAATTTGTTGCACAGTTAATTCCCACAATTATTGAAGAACAGTTTTCTCCAGTGAAAAGTTTAGTTTTTTTACTAGAATATATTATAGACATACAGGGTTTTAAAATTTCACCTCATGAGTTTATTGCACGTGAATTTTGTATTCTTTCAAGTGATGTTAGTGTAATGATATATGGTATGATTAAACTTCCTGTGAAATGACTGAATTAGGTATAGGGTATCAAAAGCAATGTGTATGGTTAACTGAAAACTTACATGGATTAACATGGGATAATTCAAATGGATATACTATATCTCTTATTCGGAGAATAATTCCTCAACTGTGCGGAGTTTATTCCTTTGTAAAGGCAGAGTGGATTCATAAACTGCTTCAATTGAAAAATCTAAAAGACATGGAAGATGAAGGTGGTCCTTCACTTGCAACATTAAATTTAATTATTGATTTAAAAATTTATGCTTGCTATGTTCCTAAACAAGATAATGATTGTGCACTGAGAAATTGCTTACGACTCCAGTACTGGAAAAAGCTACAATCTGTGAATGCAGTATCATATAATTAGTTTAAATAAAATTGCAATGTTTGATTTCTAAGTGAAATTCATACTTTAAAGTAAGAAATAAATTTCTTATAAATCAATACCTATGATTCTTCATTATTTACCTTAAAATGACAATTGTTTAGAATAGAAAGAAAGAAATAAGAATTACTTGTAAGAAAACATAAATATTAGTTTGAGATATTAATAAAAAGTATACTTAAAACTAAAATCATGAGTTTATTGCACACAATTTAAAATCTATATTTTATTCAAAAATTATTATCGAACTATGATCTTATATAAATATATTTTCAAAGCATGATCTTATAAAATAAAAATTCTGATTTTACGTTTTCAAAGTATGATCTTATAAAATAAAACAATAATATGATATTCTGAAAGTGTCATCTCATGAAATAAAACATTGATTTTATATTCTCAAAGTATGATCTTATAAAATAAAACATTGATTTTATATTCTCAAAGTATGATCTTATAAAATATAACAGTGATATTACGTTTACAAAGTATAATCATATAAAAGAATACACTGATTTGAAATTCTGAAAATGTGATCTTATACTTTGAGAATTTAAAATGAACATTTTGTTTTATCAAATAATTTTGAAAAAAAAATCATGATCTTTTCAAATTTGATATTTTGTTTCCGAAAATCACACTGTTATTTATAAAGTATAATTTGAAAATTTAAAATCGATATTCTGTTTTACAAAAAGCATGCTTTGGAAAATTTAAATCGTAGTTTTCTTTACAAAACCATTATTTTAATGTATAAAGTAAATATTGAACATTTAAATTGATGTCCTCTTCAACAGAACCAAACTTTTGAAGATTAAAACATATTTTTATTTTTATAAAGTATATTTTAAAGAAATAAAATGAATATTCTGTTTTTATAAAATCATACTTTTGAAAATTAAAATCATAGTTTTATTTAGAAAATCATACTTTGAAAATTTAAATTCGATATTTTATTATACAAAAATAAAACTTTCAAAATTAAAATAGCACTTTTGTTTACAAAATCATACATTTATTTTATAACGTATACTTTGAAAATTTAAAATCAATATTCTGTTTTATAAAATCATACTTGAAATTAAAATTACAGCTTTATTTACAAGAATCATTCTTTGAAAAGTTAAAATTGATATTGTTTTCTTTTCCAATTTTACACTCCCACTCCGCTTACTATAAATGTTAGAGATCATTAATAAGTTCGAAGTTATCACACTCCGTTTAACGGAATGAGGACAATTGTACACTTTTAGCATTCGATTATAATGAAGAAAATAATTACATCTTGAAAAAATAGCTATAGTTCATATAAATAGCAGTCGTTCCAATCTTGAATATTTGAAACACTTTTCCATTGTCGTAAATGATTCCTAGTTTGAGATATGCAAATTATTATTTAAGTAAACATGTATTCTGTTCAGAATGGATAGACGGTGAAGTTGAATATGGAGAACATAAAACATACTTACAATGTATACCTCGTACGGTGTTAATGTTTATACTCACGGGAAAGCAAGACAGCTTTTTGAGTCAGCTGTCTTGCTGCCAGTATATTAACTAGAATATCTGTATAAACACCACCATCCAATATTATGCGGATTTAAGTGTTAATAATTGCAATAAACCATTGCCGGAGAACGCTCTTATTCAGACCGTCTCTTTTCTTCAAGTCTTGAAGTAGAGTTTTGTTCAGATAATGAAAAACATTCTATTTCTTATCATGGTGTTCTAAAAGATATACAAGTTTCATCTACCTCCTGTAATTGTGTAAATTTAAGCATCGCTCATGAGTATATTTGAGGCTATCGAAAACTGAAAATATGATAATGGTCCTCTAGTGTATGCAGATTGTTTCTATAATATACCTAATGGACAGGGACATACGTGTGATAGAGGATCGCTAGAAGAAAACAACTCTTTAAGAAGACATACTGTATATGGAAAGTGTTATTACTTCCTATTAATGTTTTTGAAATTTATAATGTGTATCTGTTAAATTATCAACACTGATAATTTTGAAATAATAAAATATTTTCTGCGAACTTTGCTTTTACTGAAATTAGATGAATTTAAAATAATCTCATAAAAAATAATCATACTACACCAAACAGTGAGTAAAAACAGTGAAAGAATATAAGGCGTTAAAGAATCTAAATGCTGTAAATGTGTCATGTAAGTTTTTCCTACTTGCCATTTGTAAAAAACAGCGTTCATTTTAGAAATCTTCAGAATACTTTTCTTTAAATTAAAGTATAACTTAAAAAATAAACATATTTTTATACTTCATATCTTCTTTTAAAGAATTAATTAGATAAAAAATTGTTTTTAGTTTATATTATGGTAAAACTTTATTCACATGTTCCTTTCCGTTTTATAATATTTTACAAGTGATTTTTCGATTTCAGCATTCCACATCTGTATCATTTTCAGTAATTGGTGTTAGTTCATACACTGTACTGTTTTAGGTAGGATAAAAGTACATAAATGATAATAAGTTAAATATTTGCCATTCACTGAAGCTTCTTTTAAGGCACAATGGAAATTTGTAAACTAATGGAAATGATGAGCACAACTGCAATGAAAATGTAAAGCATTGTATTTGGACGTTTAATATATTCTAAATTAAGCACTGTTATTTGTACAAGGGACTCAAGCTGACTAGAATATCTCGGATACTCAAGAAGTAAGAACTAGAATAGAAGATATAAGTAAGAACACTCATGATTATCCAAATCTAGATCAAGCGCAGAGAAGAATATACCGAGGGTTCCATAATTCAAATACTTTTTGTACACAAGTATTACTTACAGCTTTTTCAATTTTCAATATTAGGCAATCCTGTAGGCAAATAATAGTTGCTTTTTGCTAGGTGGTAATAAACATTGTCTGAATATATGAATTATACTACTGATAAGAAATCTCATCTTGCTCGCCTTGCGGTTCTGGATGAAACTAAACACATTTGTACACATCTATATTTATTTAATTTAAAAGTTAACATTACTACTACTACTTAACACTAGCATGAAATTATAAGCGATTACAGTTGCGTTGCAAAAGCTACGCAACCGTGCGCAGCTGGTAGAGCGGGACACGGCGCGGGAGGCAACGGATACGCGACAGTGGGCGGTGTGCCGTTGGCAGCGAACGGCCAGGTACGGTACGCAACGTGGAGGACCGTTTGTGTACCGCGTGCGTTAACATACCGCAGGTGCGACGCGACGGAAAAAATTAAAAACGCAGGGAGGATGTGTAACGCGGACCGCGTTGAAAACACTTGTATTGCGGGCTGGCAATGCAATAAATTCATTTTCCCTCTTACTAAAATAAAATTCGTTTGCCCTTTGAAATAGATAGGTCTTATATCAATTAGTTCCTATGAAAGTAATATTAAGAAGAAAATATTATTTTTCTGTTTTCAGAAATTCAAGATTGTGTTCCCTAAAGTAGTTTTTATTTTACTCTTATATTATTCATAACATTGGAGAAAGACTCTTTTAATAAGCATAAAAGATGTGAGAATAAATTATTTTCTTTTATATGCTGTTAATATGCCCTGTGTTGAAAAGGTGTGAAACAGAGAGAGGTGAGACAGAGAGATAGAGATTTTTTCCCTTGTTTCACACCTTTGGTGTTCGATCTAACTTTTAAGTTGTAGTAAATTTCATATGTATTTATTAATTTTATAATTAGATTTATATGATGAAACATATTCTCCTGACCAGAAAAGTGGGAAACAGATAAATATTTAAATGAGAAAGAAGAAGAAGAAAAATAATTTTATAAACTTCATTTGGACTTACCGCTTACTGATAGGCTAAGTTTTTTAAGAAATTTTATATTATCAAATCTGTGCAGAAATAATTAATAGTGAGACTAGTTTCTAACCTGTAATAATAATTTAAAATAAAATACTCTAAAATAATCTATGATATCTAAGAAACCTCAAAGCATGAAATGAGAGAGAGATTTTGTCCATCTTTCACTACTTTAGTGTTTGAGTGGTAATTCATAAAGTTTAAGTAATTTTCGGAATTCAACCTTGAGCTTAAAAATCATTGAACGAAAATAAAAGAGATTGAGAAAACATTTAAACATGTGTGCGAAAGAGAATGTTCTAAAAGCATTCATGCTTTAAAACATTTTTGGAATTTCACCCTAAGACATAAAAAGGAGACCAATGAAAATAAAACAATGTCATCTAAAGGAATGTTCACCTCCTTAAAGTTCGAGAAATTACCGGAATTTCCGCTCAAGAACAAAAATAAATAAGGTCAACTTACTTTCCAGGAATGACTAAGGCATGGAAAACGTAAGAGAAATAGTAGTTCATGTTCCACTCTGCGAACATAAAAAATGTGAGAAATGAAAAACAAAAGAGGGTGATTTCATGTTGGGGAAATTTCAGGAACTTCACCTCTAAGCATGAGTACTTAAAAATGAAAAGTTCAAGCTACTTTTAGGAATGCCTCAAGCATAAAAATGTAGGAGTGAAAACTTCCTTAAACCTTTTTTTACAGAAACTGCACATGACTCATTCAGAAGTAAGAGCGCTCAAACAGTTCTTTATTAAAAAATATATTTTTGCATGGTTTACTCCCATTCATTCATCCTATGATACGTGTAATATGTGTCGCATATTTAGACCTTAGTCCTGGTTAGATTTGTATTATTTCAATTTGAGGAATAAGTGTTGTTGCTTACCTTTCCAAAGATTAAAGATTTTTAATTATTTCCCCAATGTTGGCCAAATCCGCCTCAAATATTTCACATAGCTACTTGGCTCATGGAGGTAATCGAAACGCCGTAGCTATTAGTCCTACTACCAACCTTTTCAAAAAATATTGTGTTATAAATTACTCCTATACCGTTACCCGTATATCACCAAACTTAATACTTAACCCTCTCGTGCATAAAGGTCACTACAGTGGACAGCTCTGATTGGCTAAGTAGTATTGTAATGCAAGTGAATTACAATTCCGTTATGCATGGTGTCCCTCTGTTTGGACATCAGAGTTTGATGACAAATGCGAATTTAGCTGCTATCTATTGCTGTCGTGGGTAACTACGTTACACTTCATACGGAGAAGTGTTATGGCGACTGAAGAAGACACTGTACCTGGTCCTGCAGGAATATCCGCAGGCATCTTCTATGGAAGAAATCCTAGAATGGTAAGATTTTTTTGTTTCTTGCATTGATACTTGCCACGTGCGCGAAAATGTTTGATTTGTGAATTGTCATGATTTTACAATGATAATACGCCATTTTTTTATCTGTCCATCGTAGTGGACACTATACAACTAAGATAAAAAAGTAGGTCTTCAAGTTTCATGTATTGTAAAACTAATTTCTTGTATTTTGATATTGAATCAAAAAGAAGTATAATAGCTTACAAGAGACACTCAAAGGGGTGGCGGAGCAGTCTTGTAAGCATTGTACTTGGGGACAGTCTGTTTCTCCAGGACTTTTATGTGAGTAAAAACCTGATTTATAGTACCCACTCGTACATTTCTGGTAAATACCTTTGTCTGGAAATATTTCGTAACGATTTTTCAAGTAAATGTGTAGATACTGAATATTGTGAAAATAATAAAGGCAGATGTATATGTCCATATGAAAGCAGTGTTTCTTTCAGAGGGGTGACCGCTGACCGGGGGTTGCCCCCAAACTGAATCAATTACCCCAATTAACCCTCAGCAACAAATGTTGTAAAAACAAGCGTATATTCATTGTTCTAATAGAATTATCCCCGTAAATAAGCTAAGATACCCCCAGGTCACTTTTGCTGAAAGAAACACTGTATGAAAACTGTGCATAACTGGATTTCACATAGTTTTGCTTTTCTATAGCGCATAAAGAGCATCAGAATGGGTAGTAAGTTCATTGTTGTACATTTTCGAATAAATTTTATTTACGGTCTTCAGGAATTAAAATTCTCAAGCCGGGATAGGAAAGAGGAATGGATGGGGGAAGGCGTTGGCCAGGAACTAATTTGAATGTACCATCCCGACATTTGCCTAGTATGAAAAACTCTGGAAAAACGTCAGTCAAGATTCTCGGCAGCTGGAATTGAATCCACGACTTTGACAATCCTGACTATGGTTTTCCAAGGCTTTATTTCAGTCAAACAAGGCAAATGCTCGGATGATACATTCAACTTAGGCTTTGGCCATTAACCCCCCCACTTATTTCCCTCTACCCTATCTTGGCCTGTGGCTTAGAAGCCAAAAGTAAGTAATTTTTTATTATATCTACGCCAATCTGTGGCTAGAACGCAAATGATCATCAGCAGCACAACTTTTTTTTTTAGATTTTTATCGATCTTTTTTTCTGCAGTTTTGTCTTGAGTTGGTCAGTTCTTTATCTGTTCCACTTTATTACGTTTCATTAGGAATTTATGCAGTTATAACATGTGTTGTACATTACTTGTTATTGCAGTTTCTATTTTATTGCTTAGCACAGTTCTTCTGTTTTTGTATATTTACAGATCAACCCGGATAATCGGAGAGGGAACCACGCAACCATTCATGAGTTTCCAGGTGGTTCAGACGATAGCGATATTGATGATGGAACATGGGAATCAGATCAAGATGATATTCCAGAATATTCTTCTAGTTCCAGTTCAAACGTGGAGGAAGAAAGTGATAGTAGTGCAAAGGAAACGCAAACTGGCACGCGTATCAGGTGGTCGCGCAAGAAAAATTCTCTCTCAGGAGCAACTTCTCAGTTTCGTGGAAGTCACTCAATGTTTCTGGGAATGAGTCGGTGGATTTTTTCTTAGCTATGTTTCCAGAAGACCTGCTTGATTCAATCGTGTATCGGACTCATTTGTATGCAATGCAAGATGGAAAAGAAAATCTTTGCCGTACGAAAGGTGAGCTGAAAGTATTCCTTGGAATTAATTTGGTCATGTGTTACATTCGATATCCACGGCAACGGCTTTATTGGTCATCAGACGAGGGTTTGAGGTGTAACGTTATCACAGATAGTATGGCGGTAAATCGGTTTGAACTCATATGGCGACACCTTCATTTTTATGATAATTCATCTGGACCAAATAGAGAAGATAGATTATACAAACTGCGGCCTGTACTTAACAAACTACAGGAAACAGTCATTAAAGCAGTTGATCCAGAAGAAAATCAGTGCATTGATGAATAGATTATTTCTTTCAAAGGACGTCTAAATATCAAGCAATATATACCTAAGAAACCGAAACCCTGAGGTGCAAAAGTATGGGTAAGGGCAGGTACCAGTGGATACGTGTATGATTTTGAAGTTTATCAGGGAGCGTTTGCTGAACAAGATGAATTGAAGGAAGTGGGAAAACCTGGTAATGTAGTACTTCGATTGTGTCGAAACCTTGAACGTAAGAACCATAAGGTGTTTTTTGATAACCTGTTTTGTAGCATTCCATTGCTGCAAGAGCTCGCAAGCAGAAGGAATATATGGAACTGGGACCATTCGAAAGAATAGATTGAAAGGAGCTTCTACAAAATTGGAAACAGAGAAAAATCCGAAGTCAATTGGACGTGGAGTATCATCGGAAGTAACATCAGATTCGAATATTACAGTGGTAAGATGGATAGATAGATCCAGCATTCATGTTGCTTCGAGTTGTTACAGAATTGAACCTCAAGATAAAGCAGAGCCTTGGAGTAGGAAGACTGGTGAAATCATCAAAATCAGCCGTCCCCACTGCGTAAAAATTTATAATTCTTACATGGGAGGAGTGGATAAAATGGACCAACTTGTAGCATTGTATGCTCACAGAAGACGGAGCAAGAGATGGTACATACGGTTGTTCTTTCAGTTTTTGGATGTGGTAGTAGTAAATGTGTGGATAATTTATCGAATGTTGGGACATACTGACAAAGACGTGTTAGAGTTCAAAGCGAGCATTGCAAGAGCACTTATCAATATTGGACTGCAAGAAACAAGGGGAACTAAACGAGGACGACCCAGCACAACACCACCACTATTGAAGAGAAGATGTGGGATACAGCCACCTCCAGAAGTACGATATAGTACTACCGGACATTGGACAAAACTAACTGATTTGAAGAACACTAACAGATGTCATGATGAAGCATGCAGGAGAAAAACCAAGTACATATGTAAGAAATGCAATGTTGCACTATGTCCGGACTGCTTCGAGCATTTTCACTCGAGAAACTGAAGTTTCAGGACTTCCGGAAATAGTTATTGGTTCAAGTTCACGATAGTATAAGTATAGTAATAGTATAATGTTTCTATATAAATTGGTAATAATGTTTCCATGTATGTGTCCACATAAATTAGGAAAGAATTTGAAAAAACTAAGTACATATGGAAGAAATGTATAATGCAATTTCAAGCTTTTTCGGACGAGAAGTTTCTTTTCTTATTTCACGAAAGTTATTAGGTTTTCATGCAAATATATATATATTAGTACTACATATACCACAAATAATTCTTTCATGATGTAGTGTAATCGAAACAAACCAACTTTGTGGAGTTCGTCAATTTTTAGAACCTATTTTCGCTTTATGTAGTTCCTAATTTTAGACTCAAAGCCTTGTATGTGAACGATGTCCACTACACTGGACAGAAAATAAATATTAAATACATGCATTAATAATGGAAAGAAAATCTTTTTTCACAACGGAATACCTTTAATACACCAAAAGCTACCTCCAAAAAAATTTCCATGAAAAAAAAAATTATAGAAAATTATGCACGAGAGGGTTGTACTGGGTCAGCTCGTACAAGCATTTTGGGTACCGTAGGTGCTGCAGTTTTTATAATAAGTGTTTCGAACCTTTTAAAATTTATTATTACAAATTACTACTATTCTGTTTGGCAGTATCCACACGAAAATAGGCATTTAGCTACTTTGACATATCATAAAGGAAATCAATCCTGTACCACAGGCACCACAGTTGTCAGTTTTTGCCATCTAATTTCAAAAATTAAAAATCGAATATTTCAAATTACTTCGACATTGTTTTCTGTATCCACAGCAAACTTAGCATTAGGCTACTGGAACAGGTCATAGCGGATATACTTTTAAACTAATGAGTACGACCCAGTTGAGGGACTGTGCACATAAGATATGTACATATCCCAAAATAATAATAAAAATACGCTATTTTTTAATGTCAAGGCGTAATATAGGATTAGGCAAATATGATACAGAATAAAATACCCATATTTGCTTCGAGCACTCGTGGGAGCAAATCAGCGGTAAGAAAACTATTATAAAATCAGTGATCCTGCATTATTTCGTTCCATTTGTGAGTGTTCATAATACGTGCTCAAGGGAAACGTCTTATTAAGAGAAAAACAAAAGAAAAACAAGCTACGTGATCATAAAAAGGAGATTTGTTATTTGGTAAAGAACGTAATGACTAAATCAAAAGAAACGTGTACTTGTACGAAAAGGTTTCTCGTTTATTTATATCAATGACTTACCTAATCACTTAACCCCATCAAAAACTATCCTGTTCGCAGAAGACAACCAATTTACTTATAAAACTTGGAGATCAATGTCTGCCAATAGTATAATCAAATAATTGAGACCAAACTTCCGAGTTGGGTAGATTAGAAATGAAATGATTGCTTATAAAGTACTGAAACAGTACGAATTAATTTTACTGCACATGACATCAACGAACTTCAACTCAACTTTAAGCTAAGCAAAACAATCCGTAAATGCAACGGACAACGAAAATTCTTGGAATATAGCTTGACTCTAAACTAACGTGGAAAAAACACACTGATATACGGGCTAAAATGTCAGCCATTATGCATATATGATAAGAAGTTTGAGTAAAATTTCTTAAATAAAAACGCTAAAAGTAATGTACCACGCCTACATTAACTTGTTGATAAAATATAGCATAATATTTTGGGAAACATACAGTCATGCACCCAAAGTAGTTTTAACGCAGAAAAAGATAGTGAGAATTATGTGTTCATCACGATTCATTGCAACCTGCAAACCTCTATTTAGCGCACTTCACATTTTACCAGTACCCTGTATCTATATATTAGAAACTATAAGTTACATTCACGAATCTAAAGATATGTTTAAGACTCAGAATATCATCACTATCAAACCAGGACTGCCAAACACCTACACATAAATACTATAAGACTCAAGAAAACACTAAACTCTATTCGGCACGGACTGAAAGTGTATTAGCTTCCTAACTAATTTAAAGCCCTGCCAATCGGAAAATTCAAGCAGGAATTTAAGAGATTGTTGTCATTCTGTATGTTTTACGATGTATCTGAAAAATTTTGAAACTAAGTTAGATGTATAATTTGTTAATTGTTTTTCTGTAATCATTGTATTTGTATGACAAATTCTTGACAAATACAATGTACGTCGTACTAATGATGATTTCATCACACTATACAACATGGATGATAATAAATTACAATAACCCACATAGCAGAGTACGTCCCTGGGACGTCCCATTTAGATCCCATTACCGTCAGAATGGTCCTGCTCCCATAGTGATGTCCTAAGGACGTCCGTGGGATAACTCTGTGGGCAATACAAACAGTTCATCCCATATGGATGTCCCCCGGAAAGCCGTGCGGGATTACTTACCTAGAATTTCTATAAATTAAATCGACCTTACTATTATCATTATTTAATTAATTATAACTATACGAAGGATATGCCTTCGTATAGTTATACGAAGGATTAATTATAACTATACGTCCCATGAATGTAAACGGGACTTCAACAGGACGTCCTACGGACGTCCCGATATCCTGCCAGGAGATTCGTCAGATATCCCTGGGACGTCATTTTGCTATGTGGGAACAATTTAAGAAGTCTCTAACAAGTGCGGATTGGTAACCAAGGGGCCTCCCAGGAAGCCCACCCGGGCCTGACTACCCACTGGTAACCAAAGGGCCCTCGTGATAGTGGACGTTTTGACGCGAGGGCACCAAAAATCACTATCTTCAACATCCTTCATGGTAGTTGACCCCAAAAAAGAACTTGTAAGGGTCCTTAGAGTACTGATCAGGTTGCAAAGTACAAAGAATTAAGTAAAAATAGTGCCTTGAAATAATGTGAATGTATTAAAGCACTTACCACTGAACTTTATATGCCCTCTTCTTGTAATTTGTGAGGGCTCTAGGGTGGATCTGCTTCTTCAGCACTGCCTTTATGTTGTTTAAACCTTTTTGTCAAAACTGGTAATTTTAGAAGGCCGGGAAGATGCTCATACTATAGTACTAGAACAAATGGATTAAGTGCTCTTCTTTATTGGATAACATTTGGCTTCTAAGACAAAAAGACTGGCGGGAGGGCACTCTGGAACTCCTGGGTTCCTAGTCGGGCCATTTCGTCCCTGGTCTCTAAGTTAATCCATAAACTACAAGTTCGACAGAAATAGAGTATTTGTAGCAGGAGCTGGTAAAGGTATTTGCAACAATTAATTATTTTTCTAGGTAGGCTGATCATATTTCCTCGAAACAAAAACGATACAATGGGATGGCAAAAATGTACAGTTCAGTTCAGTTCCAAAAATGGAACAGTTGAATTTCAGCCACATACTATTTTTGTCAAGTCTTTTGCAAACATCAAAATTCATGTTTCTAACGTCGTAAATGTTGGTGGATGTCGCTTCTGCCTCCGTGAGCAACGGAAAAGTGAATATTCCAAGATTGACATAATTGCTTTTGTTTCATCAATACACCAGCTTGTCTAGTTTCATGAGTTTGAATTCTTTCAGGAGATCGTGGTGCGAAATTACTGGAGGAATGGTGGAATTCCTCCCGGCAAGAATGTGCATATCAATTTTTCCCTCCTTCTAAACCCTCTCAAAGGGCTAAGATCATATAATAAAATATTTTTTAAAGTCACATTAAACACATCGAAAAAAACAGACACCACTTGCATTTTTGAAGATGTCATTTTTGACGATGCTGTGCTAACTTTGACGATGCCCTATCACCGAAACAACTATCTGTTTTCAATCATTCGAGAAAAGAACTCTTTTTATGTTTCGAGGTCTTCTACATGGTGATACATTATATATTTTAGCTTCCCTACTTTTCCAACACCCGCTCGCTCCTAGTCTCTATTTCTCCAAGATGGTAAAAAAGGTACTTACGTCGTAGAATGCAAAGAAAAGGTGTACACGTACATCACAATCACATAAGAAAAGCGGCAACGTTTCGCAAAAGAGTTTTCACATGATAGGAGAGAAAATTGACAGAGAGGACTAGTATGGGACTGGTGCCAAGGAGCTTCCCCTCTAGAGGGGCGAGGGGGCGCTCCTCCCCTCAGTCCGAGAAAATTATAGTTCTTGTGCCCTTAATTTAGTACATATTGTTGTGAATAAACTGTTGATAACTTTTAATAAACCGTACTTGAGGATTAAGACAGTAAACACGGCGGAAGTCGTCTTCACCTACGACGTCATACTGACAGGCTCTGACGCTACCCACTGTAAATACAACGACGAAACCAGGATTTCCCAACTCGGCTTCGTGGCCGAATGGTTGGAGTCGGCGAGAGTACTTCGTCGAGTGAGGTTGTGTTCTGACCTGTTCCTAGATAGTGTAGGTGCTTGAAAGTGACGTGAGTTATCTTACACCTACATTTGCAGAAACTATTTATTCTGACATTGTTTAAATCATAGTGTGGAAATAAGTTTATAATGTCGCAATTGATTAGAAAAAGCACTATAAAGTGTGTGATAAAGACACGCGCCAGTACAGAGCAACACCCATTGAAATACATATCTGGATACGAAGTGTGTTTAAAGTAACTCCTGATCAAATCACAGCTATACAACTGGATAATGAAGCATACTGTGTGCATATTAAATTTGTGTCACCAACATTGTTTGAAACGGTCCTGAGGAAGACACCAAATACTGTTCCATATAAACATTCAAATGGTGAAATCAGTCAGGTGAGCATTGAGAACGCATCAGAAGTTGTAACCAAAGTGCGAGTGTTCAACCTTCCGATTGAAATGGAACTAAATGATATATCCCACGTATTAAGTGATTACGGACAAATTAAAAGTGTCGAAAATGAGAAATGGTCCCAGCAATTTATGTATCCTGTTGAAAACGGAGTTCGATGTGCAATGATAATTTTATCGCGCAATATTCCGTCATGAGTGATGTTTAAAGGATTCCGTGGTAGTGTATCGTACCAAGGTCAGGTGCCCACGTGTTTTTATTGCTTATCCGAATTTCACTTAGCAAATCAATGTGCCAAGCGTACAGCGGAAATGCAGCGAAGAAATCAGGGAGAATCGCTTGATGTTAATATTTTTACTCACCCTCCCTCTCCTAGTTACACCTCTGTGGTAGTGTCAACTCCCCCTCGTTTCTCCCTTCAACAGCCTCATAGCTTAAGTAGCATAGCTGAAAAAATGACTGTTCTTGGTCATATAGGATCCATGACAGAGAAACACACACCACATGGTTCAGTTCTTGAATCAGAAACGAAAGAGCAAGAAAAATAAATTGTTCCGTCTTCTGAGCAATTTCAACAGCAGGGCCTTCCCTCTTCCCTTCCCGTAGCAGAACCTAATAGCAATCAAGTGCATTATGTGACAACCAGAGCATGCAGTCGAAAGAATTTACTTCCCCTTCCCCCCTCTTTGCCACTAAATGCAGCCAGTCCCGCTTGCTCAGTGGAAGAATCAAAACCTCATTTTGTGACTGACAACAGGGATAATATTGAACAAAGTAACCTTGAAAACGTTGAAGAAAGCGAGTACTTATCTGATACAAACTTCCCTGGGCTACATAGTACCATAAGGTCGAGGAAAACGAGAGTGCCTGGAGGGTTTCTTTCACAGCCGGCTATAACTTAAGAGCAGGTGAACCTTCCAAACAATAAAAAGACGAAACTTGCCAATACACAATCAATGGTAAATCCTATACCACACATATCTCTAACTGAAGGTTTCTCAACTAAGAGTGACAATGATCAAGAAATGCAAACTGATGCTGCATAAAATGTCATGAGAAAAGCGAATGTGTTTCTATTTCCTTTGTTTTATTTTTTATTTCTTATGTATTTTTTCTCTAAGAAATGTGTTTTGTTTATTTACTCTTATTTTATACTCGGACGTACTTACTGAATTCTGATGTTCCTAATTTATCATTTTTGTTTCGTTCTTATAGCATTTGTCACTCGTTTTTTGTCGGTAAACATTAACCGATTTCAGTCAACTTTGAAGAAAGATCTTTTCAAACAGTTCGTTTATGATCACGATGCTGATTTTGTTGCATTACAAGAAGTAGTGTTTGAAGAATTCCAGTTTGTTTTGGGATACAAAAATTACGTTAATCTTGGAACCAGCTTATTAGGTACTGCCTTTTTAGTGAAAGAAGGAATAGAAATTAAAGATGTTAAAATGTTATTGAGTGGTTGGGGTATTGCCTTATACTGGAATAATAGTGTTGTAATAAATTTGTATGGCTATAGTGGCCATCAGGGGAGCTAGTCGTGAAAAATTATACAATGAAGAAATTGTACACTTATTCACAGGTTCGTATACTGACGTATATTTACTAGGTGACCTCGACTGTGTACTTAGAGCTTAAGATTGCCAAGGTACGCCCTCATATAGTAATGCCTTTAGCTCCTTAGTTCAAAATCACAATCTTATTGATTGTGCTATTTATACGAAAAAAGATAATATTTTCACTTTTGTTCGTGAAAACTCTGCCAGTAGAATTGATGTAAGTTTTGTAAGCAAAAGTTTATGCTCCTGTATTCGAAACTATAATGTACATACTGCTCCTTTTAGTGATCATTTTGCGATTTTACTCGAGATAGCTGTTGGAACACCCTACATTAATTATGGTAAGTCTTATTGGAAAGTAAATACCCGAATTCTCGCGAACGAGAACTTCCTACTCAAATTTACTGAAGAGTGGACAAATTGGTGCAAACAGAAATATCGTTTTGACTCAACTGTGTCGTGGTGGATGTCGTTAGTGAAAAATAAATTTAAGTGGTTTTGCATACAACAATCTAAAGAACTACTTGCAAACGAAAAAAGTATGGTGCATTTTTATATGCGGTGTCTCAGAGAGGCATGTGGACTACAGTCTGGATCTCAAATTTCCTATTCGTATGTGAAATATTACAAAGCAAAAATCCTTCAATTGCAATGTCATCAAAATGATAAATTAAAACTACAATGCACCCAAGAAGAAGTGTTTCCTAACGAAAGACTCACTTTATACAATGTTATCAAAAATAATAAAAAAAACGTCGTAAACAACTCATATCAAAGACTTTTACCGAAAATGGCACTGAAGTAAAGAGTGAGACCGAAATTGCATCCCTCATGTTTACTAAATATCAGCCGTTATATGGTGAAGACAAACTTCCTTGTGATATGACCCCTGATGATTCCTTCCCAGATAAGGTGTCTCCCCTGGATAATCATATGCTAAGCAAACCATACAGTGTTGATGAAGTTTGGAAAGCTGTTACAACATTAAAAAGAATAAAATGCCAGGTGAAGATGGTATCATGGGTGAAGTATACGTAAACCTTTTCCCTTTTATAAAGAATGAACTTACGATGATAGTCAATGAAATTCTAATCACTAATATTCGGAGTTCTACTTTTTCTAATGGGATAGTCATTTTAATTGCCAAAAATAAATATCCAAAAAATGTTGCGGATTATCGACCCCTTACTATGTTAAATGTAGACTATAAGATCGCTGCTAAATGCCTAACTAATCGTTTAAAACTGGTTATCCCGTCTATATTATATCCATGCCAAGCAGGAATGAAAGAAGAATATAAAATGTTCGATCTTTTAATGGACGTACGAGATGCTATTGCATGTACAAATTTTACCCAAGAACCTAGCGAACTATTGTGTCTTGATTTTAAGAGTGCTTTCGACCTTGTCAACCATAATTATTTATATAATATTATGAGAAAAATTGGACTTGCAAATTCTGTTATTCAACAAGTTCAAGCATTATACACATCATCGAAATCCCGATTGCAAGTAAATGGACATTTCACTTCGTACTTTGAAGTACAAAAATCTGTTCGACAGGGATGCCCTCTGTCCATGCTGCTTTTTAATCTCTATCTCATGCCTCTACTATACAAATTAGAAGATGCAGTGCAAGGAATTCAATTTGCTGATTCTCGTTTACGTGTTTGTGCCTTCGCAGATGACGTAACTGTCCTGGTGAAGAATGAAGCTGAGATACATAATGTCTTGGACATAATAACATCGTATGGTGCAATGAGTGATGCTCCATTAAATATGGAAAAAACTAAACTATTCAAACTTGGCGCATGGGATAGCCAACATTCTAATTTCCTAATGAAATGTGAAAATCAGGTGAAAATATTAGGATTAGAATTTTGTCAGAATATATCTGACATGATTACCAAAAATTGGAACAAGATTTCTCAACTAGTTAAAGTTACATGTCATCAATGGAACATACGAGATCTCTGTTTGCAAGAAAGAGTTTGGGTTGTTAATACTTACATAGGAGCACGAGTTTGGTACATTGGTTAATTATTACCTTTATCACAAGAAAATGGAAGACAGATGCAAGCAGCGTTCTACTGGTTTATCTGGAAAGGCAATATATTTAAAACTCCTAAATATCTTCTAACACAACCTCGAGAACGTGGGGGTCTAGACTTAATTGATATTAAGAATAAATGTTTAGCCTTATACTTCATCAAATGGTTTTATAAACTTCATGTTGATACTGACAGTTTTGTGAAAAGTTGGGGGCTACACTGGATAACTCAAACGGGTGTTGTACCTCCCCTTAATCTACAAATCTTGCAAAAAGATTTATTATACCTATGTAATAATATTTTAGAAAGCAGTTACATCAATTATGACCTAGGTGCAACTATCCGTTCGCAAGTTAAAACTGTATACGAAATTACTCAGTCCCAACAAAAGGTACATAGCAAACAAGAGGTATCTCAGCCTCAATTTAATTGGAAACAAATCTGGCGAAATATACATAATCCTGTTTTAAATGTGAATCAACGATCAAATTGGTATAAAGTTGTTCATAACTTGGTACCAACCAAAAGTGAATTAACTAAAATTAAACTCAATGCCGATCCAAATTGTGACATTTGTAAACAACCTAATACTGTTCAACACCGTTCACGTACATGTACAAATGTACTGCCAATCTGGCACTTCGTTGGAAATATCCTGAGAATTCTATGTCGCTGTAATTTGCAATCCTTTCCATGAACAATGTTCCTGTTTCCAGATTTCAATTATTTTCCAACGAAAAACCAAAAGACTGTAATCTGGTAGTGTGGTGTTACTATTGAATATATCCTGACAACAACGCATTGCACCTTACAGGACTACCAATACCACACGATGAAAGAAAGATGGAAAATTTCACCTGACATTGTAAAAAAGAATTTTGGAAACTTTCTTATGTATTTGATGAAAAGATATAACTATTTTGTTAGCATTTTTACGTGAATACTAAGTGTTGTTTTACTCTGTTTCTATGATAAAATAATAAGTAATGAGTTACAGTTAAAATGTCAGATAAAATTATGTATCATTATTGGTGAATAAAGAAAGGTTAAAAAAAATGGTCAAGACGTTCGCTTCTTGAGTAAAAGGTCCCGGGTTCAAGACCCCCTCGTGTCAACACTTTTTCTTTTTTTTTCTTTCAAAATATAATTTTATACACTAATATTTATTATTAATAATTCCTTTTTTGCATTTTTTGACATTATTTTACATTAGTGACCATGGGCAAGTGGAGGTTAGGTAAGGTTAGGTACGATCATGTATCTTTACATTTTCCCCTCTCAAATTCCTAGCCCGAGACTCTCTTCGACTTCCGCCGTGTTTACTGTTTTAATCGCCATGTCTGAAAAACTGTCCCTTTATCATTTGTCCCCACTGAAAATCACATGTACACCCTTGTTCCTCGCCCCCACTTTTTTTTTTAAATGTACACCACCAGCATTGAATAACAAGCAGACAGTTTAGCGCAAAGGCAAAGCAAAAACTAACGCTACAGCCAACGGCGGAACCTGCCTTATCTTGCCTTCCTTTTAAATTCTCAGCGCTAAAAATTATAAGCGCTATTGAGAAACGTGAATGCTTTATACATGTTATATCCGCAAATGTTAATATATTTGATTTTTATTTATAATGTCAATGTGGCAGTATGAAAGTATATTTAATTATTAAAAACTTGATAAAATTGACGTAAAAAACGACTGGACGGCCGGGATATACGAAATAAACGGTACAGTTCCGTTCAAAACGGTACGTATAGTCACCTTATTTCTAGGTCGACATGTTTCCTCTGTAACAATTAGAAAAAAAAAAACTACATGAGACTTATCTCAACTGTAGTTATAAGACGGCCTAGAGATGGCAGCAACAATAGTATTGAGATATTTGTAGGGATTCCCGCTTGAGAACCATAATAGACAAAAGGTTGCAACCACCTATTTGCATATTAAAAACGCCAATGCAGTGGTTTGTAAATATATTCAATTATTCTTATTGTTTATGACACTGGTTTTAATTAATAGTGATTCTCACGTATATTTAAGTAAAAAAAGTTGGTTGGTCGGATGTCATTGATGTGATGAACATGTCTTGTTTACGTCTCTTTGGTTTCACTCGTGGCAAAGTATGTGTAATGAGTGTACGAAACTCTTGTAATGTGGATTAAAAGCAGTTTTTTATTTTATAAACAATTTGATTTGTTAAAAATTGTTATAGCCTTATATGTACAGATGCTTATGAGAATAATGGAAACACCTGTAGTTGGCAACACGTCAGATGTATGGGTTGGCAGTGGTGTCGTGGCGACCGCAGCGCCGGACTGCTGGTGGTGGTGTGTTAGGTCGGTCTCCATACTACGTCAGGAGTCGTGGAACAGGAGTGTGCAGTGGCTGCAGCAGACGGAGGTAGTGTAAAATGGGAGACCTCTCAGAGTTTCAAAGAGGGCAAATTGTTGGTGCGCGGTTATGTGGAGTGAGTGTGACGGCAGTGGCTAGTGTGTTAGATGTGTCGCCAGGAACAGTGTCGAAGGTGATGACGGCCTACACAACATACGGGAAAACCACATAGGGGAAGCGGAACAGTGGGCGGAAGAAAAGCATCAGTGACAGGGCACACCGGGTATTAAAGCGCATTGTCACGCGGAACCGTCGTGCCACTGCGGCGCAAGTGACGGAGGAACTCAATCAGCACCTCCCCCAACCTGTTTCGACAATCACAGTCCGCCGCGAATTACATGACATGAACTTACGGGGTCGTGTTGCACGGGCCAAACCTCTCATCAGGGACCAGAACGCTTTAGCACGCCGCAAATGGTGCCGCGACCATGCAACTTGGACCGTTGACGACTGGAAACGTGTGGTATGGTCGGATGAGTCACCATTCACCCTATTCCAAACCACGGGCCGTGTTTATGTGTGGAGAACGCCCAAAGAAGCGTATGATCTGCAGTGTCTCCGCCCAACTGTGAAACATGGCGGCGGCACGGTGATGCTGGGGGCCGCAATATCATGGTTTTCATTGGGTCCTGTGGTCACACTTCGCGGACGCATCACTGCCAACGATTATGTCGCAATTTTAGGAGACCACTTGCATCCTATGGTCCGGATGTTGTTCCCGGACAATGACGCCATATTCCAGGATGATAATGCACCCATTCACACAGCTGGAGTTGTTGCAGCGTGGTTTGAGGAACATCGGGATGAAGTTCAACACCTCCCCTGGCCCGCCCAATCCCCAGATCTCAACATAATTGAACATCTGTGGTCCATCTTGGAAACACGACTCCGGCGACGATTTCCACCTCCATCCTCTCTCACAGAACTGGCCGATGCCCTGCACGAGGAATGGTGTAATATTCCACTTGCTACCATTCACGACCTCTATGCCTCCATCCCACGTAGCATCAAGGCTGTCCTGAAGGCGAAAGGTTGCCCGACACCATATTAATCTGGTAAGTTGCACTTTCGTTCAGGTGTTTCCATTATTCTGATAAGCATCTGTATGTATTACGGTATTATCGCACCCACGGTCCCACATGTTATGTAGACCAATGTTACTGAATAAGAAGAAAGCTTGAGCGGGTGACGTCACCACAGCGGGACTGTCCTCTGCGCGGTGGAAACATGCGTGCTAAACATGTTTTATATACCGGTACTCGAACTAAAAGTTATGTTAATTTTTCTACTCACAAAATAAGACTATCTTTTGTAAAACAGATGCATGAAAGGAAGTATTAAGAATTATTTTCTGAAATAACAAATGCATCCTTCGGTTGAATATGATTAAGTTTCATCAATGCAAATCAGAACGCTAATAAACATCTCGTTGAAGATTGGAGAGAAAAAATATACACCATTAATTTGCTGTGCATTCGTCACCTATTTTATATCATTACACTGCGATTTTAATGTGGTTCATTTAATATAACAGCGTGATAATTGAAGGGGGAAATTCCCAGGCACCACCTACCTTAGTGTGACCAGATTATGGAAAGAGAAAAACAGGACACAATGTTTTGATATCGGTCATCGAGCCTGGAGTTTTTAAAGTTATTTTTTTTCTCAGTTCAGTCATTCAAATAATGTGATGATAATGCAATACGGACAAATCTGGGGCCGCGGTGGCTCAGTGGTAGAGCGCTCATCACTGTTGCTTGGGGTCCTCGGCTCGATCCGAGCTTATTCAATGTGGACTTTGTGGTGTACAAACACTATGCGTATAGTTTTCTCGGGGGGTTCCCGTTCCTTCTCACTTTCTTCATTCCCATCATCCCAGTTCCGAATCTAGAAATTTTCCTACGGGGGGCAAAGTTAAATTTTGCCGCCCTTTCCATCGTTATTTTTTAGCCAAACCACGACCGGCCAACGCGATTGTCACAATATTGTCTCGCATCACGTAGTGTACTTTAGTTATACTCTGCGGAACCTGTCATGGAATTTCTATTACTTATTCCAGTAAGGCAGTAGACCTGCCTATCTTTGAGAAATGCTGAACTTTGCTACATACACGGTATCGTGTCGCAGATATGACATCAACAGTACGCTGGGGACACATATCTACTAATTTGACTTCTAAATCCTGCAACATCTTAGGTTTTTCAATTTATGGTTTCAACGATAGTTCAACATGCATTCAGGGGTTACCATCTACCGTTCCTGGACGTTCGCAACGAACAACCAGGGCAAACAAAGGCTCTACAACGTCACCCACTTGTATTTCCTTAAAGCTTCCACGTACTACAAGCCTCCTAAGTGGGAGATTAACATCTAAATCACCAGCACGCAGCAACAGTACGTCATGTAGCGAAGATCCAAATGGACGTTCAGACTGCAGATCACAACAAAGATACTGAAATTATAGCTCCTCTTCAGCTCCAACTCAAAATCAAACGCTCAGAAGACAATCTACAACTTTCTGCTTACTAAGTATGACTCCAAGTTTAATACACCAAAGGATGTCTTGCAGCAGATTCAGAAATATTTGCCATTACTGATATTATTTTCACTCGAAATGGGGTTATCATTAAATCAATGGTACCAAATTTTGCAGTAACACTATGCAACAAAGCCTCCTTTGAGATCTTTGGAACAGAGGCCAACATACAGACATTCTCCTTACCAAACAGAAAACAGCTAGCACCACCTAAACGATCTTCACTACTAAGTCTACTATCTATAGTAATCCGGGAAGTTCCACTGGACTATACCGAAGATGAAATAATAGATGAGCTTAAGTACAAGGGCTATACCATTACACGCTGCCTTAGAATAATTGGTAAAACGTGTTCCACATACTGTATATGATTAGGGTCTTAACACCTTCCAAAGAAACTATAGATAACTTGCTGGCGAATGTAAAATATATCTCCCTCTATTGTAAAATACACCGTGTAGAACCATCTAAGACTTCAACACCTTTACCAATGAGATGCGAAAAGTGTCAAACTTACAACAACCATGCGACATATAATTGTTTGATAACTTTGATCTGTGGATATTGTGCACAGAATCACAATACAACCACGTCCTAACTTAGAAAAAAACACCTAAGTGTAATACTTGCTCTGAGGCTCATCCAACGTCTCATACAAGTACAAGAACAAACCAAATCTCGAACTAACACGGCCAGAACTTGCTGTACCACTAAGAACAGCTGATAGCTCGACTGCACCAAATAATTCTCTGCGAGAACGACTTTAACGTATATCATCCAGATCATTTATCACGACACGTGTACTCATCACTACAGTAGTATTTCCCTTTACTCGCTACTGTCTCACTGCATTAATAACAATATATCTGGACTCACGACTTGTTTAACACTTCTGATTTCATTGACTTGCTTATAAATTTAGACCTCAGCACGAATTAAAATATGCACAAGAGAATAAAACTATGAACTAATAAAATGATGCAAATAAGCCACTTACACCACATTAAGTTCCAACTTCACCGAGTAATCTTATCCATTTAAGCCGAAGAAGGACATAACCCTTTGAACGGAAGAGACCAGACAAACAAAAAAGTGTTTTGTGACTAACGAATAACGGTCGAATTTATATAAATCATGAATCCGCCAAAAGGAACTAAGGCGACCAGAGGAAACCGTAATCATGCAACTGGTAGAAGCAGTTGCATGGTAAATATGCCCCCTAGAGCAACTATAGAGGAAATAAAACGCACCAGAAATTGTATTATTATCAAATCTAGAGATCAGCATTTTGATACGTACGTGCGAGACAAAGCTTTTTAAAATATTTGGGAAGGATACACTTATAGCGAAACTTCAATCAAACCGAAGAAAGTCCCCACTACCTCGAAAGAAACCGCCAATCCTCTCTGGAGTCATTCGTGGAGTAGTTCCTACAATTACGGATGATAAAATTGAAGAACTAAAGCAACACGAGCTGGAAATTAAGAAATGCTTACGAATCCGCAATAGCGATGGATCTACTTAGTTGGTACGGATTTTCACAAATTCACAAAATACAATCGACTTTCTGCTGGAGCAAGGAGCATACACTTACCAAGAACGAGACAGAGTAGAATTTTCTTAGGATAGAATTGTCCCGGATTGTCTCTTGCCCAGGATAGAATTCTATGGCGATCGTTTGTTACTGCGGCGATGAACTTGCCAGTTCCGTAAGCCATAGATTTTTTAAAAATATTTGTGTGTAGCAAACGTCCTTCAGGCTACAAAATACGCTTAAAGCGTTGCCTATCTCACAATTTGGGGGGATAGTGGGGATACGGCGCACTATGGTGCCAAATACCGAAAACGTGGCGAAAAGTCCCCAAAACAAAGTTGTAAGTAGGGAAGGTTTAAGTCCCTCAATAGTTAGGTTGGTACCTGCCACCTTCAAAATGAGCGTTTACAACGGTCAGTATAAGCAGCTGACTACTTTAAGCTGCTGTAACCTCTCGTGAATGGCGAGTCGCATATCGCCACATTGAAACTCTATCGGTATTTTATATTCGACCGCGCAGAGTATTTTTACTGTTTACTAGTTTGGCATACATTCAAATGGAGAAAAACTGTTGAAAGTAAGTATATTAATTGTTATTGTATAACTTAAACAATTAAAATACGCTTGTAAATTGTCGATTTTCAAAGGTCGTGATGCAAAAGTCGAAAGTCCCACGATGTCCCACGATCAAATATCTTCTTCTTATGACCAAAATCATTGTTTAACATAGTACTACAAAGTCTGAAGCCCATTCGTGCCCGTTTTGTATAGTTCATTTTTTATGCAATAACGTTTCCTTTTTGGAGCCATTAAACATTTCCCTGGTTTTAGTTCTTCAAATAATTGTTTGTATTGTTAGTTTTGTTGATTTCTTACATCTGCCTCATAATTTTCCAACAAATAACATTAAATAAGGAATCTGTGACCTCAACAATATTATACATGCCGATTTCCATTGATATATTAATATTTTCTATATTTAAGTCCTCCATATTGGATCCGCCATTTTGTTTTTTGAAAAAATAATGTCAAATTTGAATTCAGCAATCCCAAACCCATTATTATATGTAAGTTTTCAAACAAAACCGATTTGCATTTATTGAACACATTTTTCAATTTCATATCCGCCATATTGGATCCGCCATTTTGTTTTTTGACAAAACTAATGTCAAATTTGAATTCAGCGACATCAAAAACACTATTGTAGTGAAGATTCTGATAAATAAATCATGTTTTCGACTTTTCGCCATGTTTTTGGCACTTGGCACCACTGTGCGGCGGTTCAGTGGCAAAGTGCTACATCTGATTCGAGATGTGTTTTTATGATGAATAAACTTTTTTCTTCTCTTTTGCGATCTTGTCCTTTTTTGAGCCGTTGCTGCCAGTGCGATTCACACAGTGTGCTCCAATATGTATAATGTTAAATAGAAATATTATTATTACTAGTCCTTTAAATATTACAAGGGCTACCCGTTTTTCCGCCTGGTGTGGGTCGATTCGGAAAGTGTGGATGTTGAATCTGGTCACGCATGGGCTGTCCGTGATCAGGCATGAATGCAGGGCTCTATTGTGCGCCCTCATTGGCCAGTGACGTTTGTTCCCGCGGCGTGTACGTGGTAAAAGTGTTTATTTCTATTCTCGTTGGTGCGTCTTTCATTGCCCCTTCTTTATTCTGGTATATATATATATATGCAATGCCTTGATATCAAATTAACATACTGTGTGTAGTATGTTTTGGTTTGTCAGAAATCATCCATGTTCAGGGAATCCTTACCACGGGTGGTGGTTTTACAGTGCTAGAGGAAGGTAATGAGGAATCTTCCGACCTAACCGGTGTCTCAGACTACCGAGGTCGTTGCATCCTTTCTATTGTACTTGTAATGTGAGACCCGGAGCCAAGTTCTTCCGTCTATACCATTCTGTTAGATTCTCTTTTTTTTATGCAACGAAGTCTTATAAAACATGGGTTTTGGAAGAATTTGAAGATGATGAAAAATTCGAAAATGGAAAGCCGAGTTTGAAGGGAGTCTTGTGCAAAATGAAGGCGATGACTTTGAGAACTTCTTAAATTTGCATGACGGTGACATCTCCAATTCATAATGCAGAACACTGGTTGGTACAGTGCTCCCTTTTACACTTTTCCTGTTTTCGAAGTATGATCTTCAATCTAGAACGTGGAAATTACAACAATTTAGAGCTAAGAACTGGTGGATAAACACTTCATTGCACCCCTAACAAAACCAACTTCTGGGTACGTGCCTGCAAACAATGTACATTACATATCATCCTGCCGCCCCGGGCTTCAGTGAAAAAAAAATTCAGTTGCGCGAAAGAAGTACTATCTTCCCTGCGCACTTGGTTAACTGATGAAAATTTCGAGAAGCAATTACTCCAGTTATTTTGATGAGAGCTCTTTGCAACTCATCTATTATATAAGCAAACCGTATGTTATAAAAATTAATGTATAAAGAGTGCATCATTTTTTCTGGCCTTTAGATATCTCAGGCTCTGGTATTCCTAAACTAGGTAACTTTTATCAATCAGCAGAAATGAGCGTAAACTCATATAAGATGAGCGTTAATTCGAGCGCGCTCAGTTTCTAAAATGTGAGATTGAGCGTGAGCTTAACTCAGTTTTTGACATTTAAGTTTGAGTTGAGCTGAGGTCACTTAAAAAGTGAGTTCACTGAACCCTGGATAAATCTATGAGGAAGATCAAAAGATTTTTAAAAAAATATATTTGTTTTGTAAGTTTATAGGGTTTTATTCAGCGAGAAACAGCTATGAAATATTAGTTACTAACACCAATTTTAGAGGCTGATTTTCATGAACGCTTGCGTTGCTTACGATTTGAGCGAATAGCCAAAACACGTTTTACTCGTAATAAAACAGTTGTTTCAATTGACTACTCACCCTAATCGCAAGCAACGCAAGCGTTTATGAAAATCAGCCTTAAATCTTACAAACATAGGAAAAATGTAGTCTGGTAATGCTTTTTAAATTGCTGAATATTTATATTGGTAGCCCTGAAATTCTATTCCTTGAGTTAATTTGTACACATCAATCCAATATGTAAATGAAGGTGCTACTCTGATTCACTTTTCTTTCGTACTAAAGTTTGATACTGTAATTAGAGCTAAATCTCCCAATTTGAAAGACTGTTTGTTCCACCTTCAATAGTTTATTAGGCAATATTATGGACATTGATCTCTTTTAACATATCCAGTAGGTCTAATAGATTGAATGATTTGTTTAACATGAGTAATGAGTATATGTACGGTATTTTAATTTTTGGTGGTTTTATACTTCTGTACTCTATCTACTGAATCATATTAGTGATGTTTAAAATTTAATGGAAAATTGTCATTTCGGTATTTTTTGAATTTCTACGTAGTAATAAATATACACCGCAATAGAGCATATACCCATTGTGTATTTTAGACTAAATAAATAAATAAATTCCAGCAAAAATGTATTTAAAGTATAGAACATAGTCCACAGCGATAACGAACGTAAAAAATTAGATCGGCAAATTTGGACCATACTAGTTTAAACTGGAAGTGATCGGTCAAGGTTAAATTTGTATACCCTTCACTCTGCTTGCTATCACTTAATATATGGATTTATCACACTGTACTAACACACAAATTAGGCCACCTTTTCATGTACGCGCTAGACGCATGCTTTGCTTGGGATTTCTGAGTAGCCAACAAAAATATTTAAGCATGTGTTTCAATTGGCTACTCATCCAAATCGAAAGCAAAGCATACGTCTATTACGTACATGAAAAGCCGGCCTGAGATAAGAATTGTTTGCTTTGTTTGAACTTGGTTTATTGGTGTGCGACAGTCTTAGAACGAGCTTCCTATTTTGGCAACTCTCTTCTTTTACACCCTTTATAGGAGATTCCCCACAAAAGCTTTACGTTTTGCAGCAAATTCTTTTATCCTGCCAAATTAAGAAATTAGAATAATTAGAAACTAGTCCTTAACATCTTGGATCTGTAAGTCAAATTAACATTAAGTTATGAAATTGACGCTTTGTTAGAAACAATCTAATCACCCATAACATTAGTAGACTATCAAATTAATTATGTAAGAGCACATACTTTTGATGTGAGCAGAAACGCAGAACCAAGTGATATGCTGAAGTGTCGAAATACTATACTATGCAGATAAGAAAATTGAATTTTTTTTTTTAGATAGAACAGGAATTAAAGACATATACGTGCAAACAGTTATAATCATTATTGCAGAATGATATGTGTAATATATTATTAGAGGCTAGTAGTTAAGTAATCCTGTGTGCTCTCACTGTGTGGTTGACTGGGCATGCAACGATGTACTAACCGTGTTCTCCGCCATCCTTACTAACAGTTTCTGGAATCTTCTATCTCCCAGATAGTATGCTAGCTTGTAACAAGGTTGTCTGTCATTTGCTTTGAGGTTGTCACACTTGATATTGTGTTGCACTTGATAAACAAGTATGAAGAAAACATGTTGGCACAACATAAGTGACTTGTTTCAACATAATTATTACTAGTTCTTATAACTAATCTAATTCAAGCTTGTTGAAATTGAATTTTTATTTAAGACCTTTTGGCATCTTTTGCCTCAGATCGGGATGGGTTAGGTACAGAATGAGGAAGGTATTGACCAGGGTCTTTCTGAAGGTACCATCCCGGCATTCGCCTGGTGAAACTGAGGGAAATTCTGGAAAACATCAGTCAGGATGATCGCCATGGGGTTCGAACCCACGCCCCTACTCATTGCCGCTCCCAGGTCCGTGACGTTACCGCCTGGACAACGAGGACTGGGTTTCAAACTTGTTGGAACAACCAGGCTGTTAAACTTAAAAATCTATTTGAATTTTCTTTCGTCGCATTTCCGCTGTCGTCTAAGTGTGGTGAAGCACCATCACGTACCAGGACTGATTCGCCGTAAGCTAATCTTCACTTGTTTCCACCCTTTTACTCCTACCACCTTTTGCGATCTGATGAACTTATAAGTATAAATAGTGCTTGGAAAGCAAACTAGGGCGACTGATTTCATTGTCTAGTGACTACAGCATCGAACCAGCGGCAAATGGCCTTCAATTCGATTCCCACCCGGTTAAATTTTTTTTAAAGAAGTCCTTGTTTTCTTTTTTATCCTCTCAAGGCTATTTCAACCTTCTTTCTTGTAAACTAGACTACTAGATTCAACCCTGTTTAAACCTTTTTGGCTTGATTTGGTAAGCTTACATGAAGTTGTCAAAGAAAGTTTGAATTACTTTCAGTCAGGTCAAAATTACCACGTGGGTTTTTACCTATTGAACCAACGATACTGAATCACTCAAATAGCATCTACAGTCAGTAGAGGACCCATTTAACTTTGTTCATTTTCGGTTTAACTCAACATGGAATAAGTTTCAGTTTTAATTTATTGTCGATGTGGATCTGTTTCTAAATTTGTATTAATTCTTAAGGTACTCACATACTGATATGATTACTATAAATTTGTTTTGAATGTTGGCATTATAACTCCAACATCCTTGGAGACTTAATGACGTCACGTTTAAATCAACAGTTAGTTTAATGAACGGTGGTTATTTTTACCCTAAAAAGTTTTTTTTCACAGTACTCCTTTACTAACAAGGGAACTTGGTAACACTGTTGAGTCGATATCGAGATGATGAATATGCCAAATGATAGGCCTTAGCATGTTTACTTTAACAGCTACGATATTAGCTGCCACAACTTTCTGTTAGCCTCGTAATAAATATGTAAAATAATATACAGGGTGGGGCCATACTGTACAAAACAGCCGAATAAAATAAAAAATACGAGACAGACGAGAACTAAATGTCTCTGAACATGTTATGGGCGAAGGGGAAAATGGAACGGACCATACCATGTTACCGGCGGCCAACTTGAAATCCGCCATCTTGGATTCAACTTGAAATTTTTAAATAGGAAGGGATGTGTGTGACATATCAACTAGCACTCAAACTTCCTCGGGGATTCGTAACTGGTTGGTTTTTTGTCTATCTCTAACGGTTTGTGAGATTTCTAACGGTGTTTCGCTATTGTTCGTTTTAGGTTCAGTCATTGAAGATGGTCCTCACGAAAGCTAAACACATAGAGGTTGTTCTGATGTCGGGTGAACGAAGTGTGCGCCATCACAGATGATTCAACCATCGCCATGCTGAAAAGAATAATTTATCTCACCCAACATAGTTGCTAATCTCCTATCCTTCGACCCGACAATTCACCAACCTCGCTCGCCATTTGCATATGTTTCATGTTTCTTTATGTAAGCGATAAACAATGATTTGCGAAGCGTTGTATGACACAGCAGCGGCGTATTCTCCATGAATGCAAGGCATGCACTGCATGCCTTCGGATTCTAGTTTATTTATTTCATTATTTTCCAAGGAGAAAACAGAAAAGATTTTGAGAAATTACGGAACTTCACGTGATACCCTAGACCAGAACCCGTAATAAGAAAGCTGGCAGCTGGCACTCGCTGGCAGTAAGTAGTTTAGTACGCGGGAGAAATCCGAAATGCATGCAACGCTTAAAGTTGCATTCAGCGAGCATAGTTGCCATCTAGATGAGAGAGTGTGTGTTGCAGCGCCGTCAATGTATGTGGAATTCCACAAAATGTTTGTAATTTTGGAAGTTGTTTGTAGTTTGCGTGGAGTGGAATTCTGTGTGGAATATGTGAGGATTTTCAGAAAAATCACAAGATAAACATCTAAATGTGTTATATACTCATATTTTCTTTACTTTACTGAGGATACTTCCTATTTTCGCATTTCATCTAGAAAAGGATAAAAGTTATGAAGTAACGTAATTACTTCCTCCTTAGTGGCAGCTGTAATTTCCGTGAGCGGCAACAGATGATCAAATTCTTTCTTGCTCTCTGTGTCTTCTGTATACCTACCGCGCCATCCTATTCTTTTTCTGTAGGAAAATTTAATTTAACACCAAAACGAGAAGAAATTATCACCTTTTCGGTTCCAGTTTTCGCATGAAAACTGGCATGCTATTGAAACACTTGTAAATCACCTGTGAAACTTCCATGTGTCGACCGAACTTCGTTACTCGAGGTCTATGACAGTAAGAAAGAGGGAATTACAAGTTTGTAAAGAGCAATTAGATAGAAGTCATCTCTTATTCCCATACATAATTCTTAATAATAATAATAATAATAATAATAATAATAATAATAATAATAATAATAATAATAATAATA
>JAGDQP010000740.1:35282-85153 GCA_022664845.1 Lepisma saccharinum
TAATAATAATAATAATAATAATAATAATAATAATAATAATAATAATAGTAGTAGTAGTAGTAGTAGTAGTAGTAGCAGTAGTAGTAGTAGTAGTGGTAGTAGTAGTAACATTGCATGCCCAACCTCAAAACTCAGGATACGCCACTGTGACACGGATATGGTGATAATGTTATCAGGTGGTTAATAAGCAGATGGATTGGTAGGCGTGGCCAAGTTGAGTGTCCATCACAAACTCCTAACCGGACTCTGTTGGATATTTCTTTGTGACGGTACTTGGAGGCTAATGCGTACTAATGTAACTTAATGATGTTTCCTACGTGAACAAGGGAATCACTGACATTGAGGTATGTGCATTGTGCATGTGCGCAATTATCATCTGACGTGCTTCGTAGGGTGCTTGCCCCCTTGCCGAGAATCGAGCCCTGGTTTTTTATTTAGTAAGCCAACGTCCTACCAATGTGCCACACTATGATCTGGCAAACGGTGGTTTCTCCGTTGTATTTTCAGTCATTCCATGACATCTAGCCAACATAGGGATTTACATTCAGTGAACGGTTATTTTAGAACTTCACATACTCGACTAGAAAAAAAAATCGTTAGCCCGCGGCAATTTTCACTGATGTTACTGACTGATCGGATTAAAAATAAATTAAGTACAGAGATTCTGACAAATATATCGAAAATTTTATCACTCAACTCCTTTGATTATAGGTAGGAATAGTTTTAATTGAATCCCACATAGTAATTTTAACCTGATTAAAAAATGAATCACGCTTGTTTTGACAAGTGTGACAATAAGCTGCAAGCTTAGCAAATCAAGCCAAGAAGGTTTAAACAAGATTGAATCAAGCAGTCTAGTTCAGAATGAAGGATGAAATAGACCTGACAGGATAAGAATGACAAAAATATAATAAACAGAATTAAGTATATTTTTACGGACGTTTTAGAAGAAATGTTATTTTGCCTACATCCTGTCTTTATTCCATTACGCGTCTTATTCTTTCGTCTTGAAGTTGAAATTTTTTGCAGTTTCCTGCGACTGGGTTTGAGCCTGGAGCCTTGTGATTAACTGTCTGTTACTTTAACCATTAAGCTGCTGGGGCTGTTGAGAAAAAACGTCGTTTTATCATTTCACATGTCAGACATGGAATTTAGTGACATATAGAGAGTATTTTCATTACAGAATTATTGTAAGTATACGGAGTGTGTAGCAGTTTCATGTATCATTTGAAGCTTATACGCGAACAGAAGTCTAACAACAAATTGGGTGTATTGAGAAAAACGGGAAAGAAGTTGAAACTTCTCCGCAGAGCGGTGTGGCGCTGAATGTATGTCACCTATCCATCTGTTCAACTTTTGTTCCATCAATCCAATACACTGTTTAAAACGGCTACTTTTTCGTAGCAGTGATTGCAGTAACTGCTATTTCAAAAAAAATATATGTTAAGATAGCAGTTTAGGAAAGATAACATTCTAAATGGAAGTTATTTGTTCCCAACATAAAAAAGCAGTGTAAAAGCAAGACTTAATTTTCTATCGTTTGTTATCTGAATAGTAGAGCGATAGACTATCGTTAGGACTTGGTAGACTAGTTATTAATTTATTATAACTGTCGGAAAACTATTGTGTGTAATTATCGGAGCTTTTAGAGATTCGGTTACATATTCTCTTCGTGAATAATTAGTACAAGAGTATGATTAAAAGTTAGTTGAAATTCTTTCGGTTATAAATGGGAACCATTTGACAATACAAAGGAACAGACTAATAAAAACACGTAGTACGTAATAGTTGCTTCAGGTTAAATTTATTTATGAGCTTTCGGCATCTTTGGCTCAGGTCGGGATAAGTTAGGTAGAAGGTAAGGAAAGTATCAGGCAGAGGTTTCTTTACCGTAACATCAGTGTTCGATTTGCACAATTTCCAGAGAGGGAGGAGAATTAGTAAGATTATACGGTATTTCGGGATCTTCCATATACCAGACTAGATGTATCTGTCAACAGAGCCAGGGAAGATTTGGGCAGAGAGGGGGAATTCCCAACCATCCTCTGCTACAAATAGAACACTGCGTAACATCGCGGTATACCCCTGGTGAACCTGAAGGAGACCCTGGGAAACTTCGACCGCGGGCTTCAAAATCGATTATTTTATTTATGGCCTTCAGGTATCTAAGACTCGGGCCGAGATAGGGAAGGGGAAAAGATGCGGGAATGTGTCAGGCAGGGTATGTTGAAGGTACCATCCGACATTGTCCTGGTAAGACAGGAAAACCGCAGAAAAATTCAGTCAGGACGATCGGTCGCTTTGATTGAACCTACGATCTCCCAAATACTAAGCCAACGCTCAACCACTGAGCTGCGGGCTTCAAACACATGACCGATCCGAAGGTCGCGATGTTACAGCCGCGCACAAAATATTATATGGTATAATGAAACGAAACATTAGGAAAGTACTGTCCTGTTTGTTTCTGCTGGTAATGGACAGATAAAGAAAATGACGACTCGTTCGTGATAGAATGTATCGCCTCAGAATCTAACACCAGACTAACTGTTACCGTTGTCGTGAATTAGATTGTGAATCGCGTGGTTAATAAGAAAAACACCGACCCTGAATTCACTTAACCTAACATAATTTAACCTTGAGTTGGTGAACTTTAAATAATTTTAAAATGCGTTAGGTATAAAAAAAAAGGTAAAGCTATCCCCTGTGCAATACGCACGTGCTGTGAACAGCGCATGGGGGATTTGGAGGGAGCGCTCCACATTTTCTTGACCTACGGTACGAAGTGAGGTGAGGTGGCCAGTCCCACGCTCGACAGCCTTTACCTTCCCAAGGTGCCCAGGAGTACCAAGGAGAGGACACTCTGGTACTCAATTTGATAGGATGCTGAGTACACCCCAGAGCGCGAGGCATGGGAACACTGCGAGAAAAGTATCCAGTGTCCTGGCCGGGATTTGAACCCGGGTCGCCCGATTCGTAGTCAGATGCGCTACCGCCACCCATATAGGTATAAAAACAAATTTAATTTTTCTGCGAGAAAAAAATCACCTCGCCAAGAATCGAACCCGGGTCACCGCATTAGCAGTCCGATGCAGTAGCCACATCGGCAAGCAGTCACCCGCTAGAGTAGGTTTGTATATGTTTTTTTTTTTTATGAAGAACTGCTTCATCACTCGGCCATGAGTAAATCATGTGGTGTTACGCGACCGATATTTCCTCTCATTATGACTCCCAGAAATGGAAAATGAAGTAACAGCTTGCACCTGCTTCTTTTTATCGGTGTGCTGTTGTTAATACTCTTCGCGAAGTTTGGAGAGAGAGAAAAGTAGCAGTAGGAGTTTGCTGCTTTTCGTCACTCTTAGCAGTGATAGGAATTTTCGCCAAAGTAGCAATAAGAAATAGCAGCTTCGCTATTTTTTGCCCATCCCGACTGTTTAAGCTTGCGGGAAGAGGATGTTATATAGACTTTTCTTTCACAGTTTTTCTAGTGCATTTCGCTTCAGAAATTTCTGAATACCAGGCTATTTGTTGCAATATGTTCAAACGAAGTACAGATACATATCAAGGGGACATCAGAGACCTTCAGTTTGTAAATAACTCCATTTTCAACAATTTTTCATTTAGATGTTTGTTCGCGCTTACGCCTCATTTTTCAATTACTGAAAAGTTTGTTAAAAAAGAAGTTAAAAAATCAAACACGCAGCCAGGATTCGAACCAAGTTCTACGGTCCAGCTATCCGGTGCGTTAACTATTATACGAAGCCGGCGGCTCCCAAATGTAAATAGTAAATACGGTCAGAACCATAATATGCCAAATCCAATTTTTTCCATCTCCTTTCCTGTCAGAAACATTCTTATATTGTTATATCTATTATAATAAGTGTGTTAGGAACGATTATTGGAGGTTAGGAAGGTCAGGTTCGGTTCTTTTCCTTTTATTATCGCCGATAGGATGCCACCATTTTAAACGTTGTCTTACGACCATATTTACTATCATGATCGGCGTGTGTCAATGTGGTGGAAAGACCAAAGAAAAAAAAAAGAAGTGAATGCTAGATCTCACGTATACCTCGATAGTAGCGACAGTTGCGGCCAGTCCTGGTACCTTCAGTTTCTAACCAATCAACCAACCGTTTTTCTTTAACTGAACGAAGAACTTGTAAGTACCTTGGAAAAACTCTTTCACCTCGTACAACGCAAGCGGGCTTGAAAATAAACCCTAAGGTGAATTGTTTGTTCTGGCATCTATGTTTCGACACTAACCGATCATCTTAGTTTCGTTTGCATACAGCTCGATGGGTAACCCTAAGCCACGCTTGCGATTAGGGTGAGTAACCAATTGACTTGTGATTAGGGTGAGTAACCAATTGAAACACGTGTTTTATTATGTGTTTCAATTGACTATTCATCCAACTCTCAGACATCGCAAGCTTCTAAAGAAAGCAACACTAAGGGCTGGTTTTTGATGAAATCTTGCATTGCGTGCGATTTGGGTGAATAGCGAATTGAAGCACTTGTTTTACTGTAAGCTGTGACACATGTTTCAATAGGCTATTCGCCCAAATTGCACGCAAAGCAAGCAACGTAAGTTTTCATGTAAAGCAGCCCTAAGAGTAATCCCGTGGTACGACGGGATCATAATAGTAATCATAATACCTTTCTGACCTAAGTGTTCTGTATAAATAAAACTTCCAAACGATTTTTTGGAAGTTGCCTCGGTGCATGAGTGAATAAGAAGGCTGCTTGCTTAGTACCAAGCCCTGGTTCGAATCTCGGTGGTGTCGAATTGTAATTATTTTCTTCATTCTTTTTTTCTGTCAAACATTTTTATATGTTCATATCTACTATTTTTAATAACTTAGTTACCAAGGATTTAGTTAAATTAGAAAAGTCAGGTTCTGTTTGTTCTTTTCATTACACGCGATAGAACGGCATTATAACAGTAGGCCTACTGGTCCCTGAACCGGAAGCTGTACCGTCAAACGGGACGACTTGAGACAGCTGTATAATTTTAGCATTTACAGTTAGCCACATCTACTGTATAACATACAGATTTCGCGCCGATCGTCAGTCGTTGCATTGTGGTATGTACGAGAAATATTCTGAGTGAACATTTTGCAAGTCATGTACGTGTGTGTGGTTCCTAAAAGAGTATCATTGTTGAGGTCGAATTCTGTAAGAAAAGTTAATTGTTAAAACTTTCATCTATGAGTTCTATAATTTATTCCCATCGGAAAATAAATTCTAAGTGTATATGTTGAACATATATCGTATATAGAGCAAATGAAGAATTAGTGTTTATATTGTCATTTTTACGTGATTGCAAGGCTGGTTTACAGTTTAGGGTGTAGGCCCTACCTCAGAAAGGGGCTACTTCTTCCTCACATTGGAGTGATTTTACTGTAGATTTCCTGAAATTGGTTAGATTTCGCGAGAGCAGAACAAAGCTACGTAGAAGACGAATTGATGTTGTACTTGGGAACAGTGTTGGTGAATATTCAGAAAGTGCTAATGATCAAGATAACAACATGTTGGAAGGTGAATTTTCTAATTTGGATGAGGCTCTACACTAGCGGGTTGTTCGGGTAGACTGCTTGGTGTTGCACTTTCTGCACTTGAAGTGTAAGTTAGTACAGAACCGTGTTAAGTATTTTACGTCACAGTGTCTATTCGTGCAATCCCGTGCAGCTCTCGCTTATGTTTATTTCATTCTGCTAGCAAGTATCGTCATCTATAATCCCTTCTCTCTCTCTCACACACACACACACACAGAGAATGGAGCACGCGAGCACGACTCTCAACTGTCTGCACCGATCTGCACTCGCTGCCTAGCTTTGGCAGAAGGTATTTGCCTTGGGTTACACTACTTCCACACGCTGCTACCCAAACAGTTTAAGTTTAACCTGTGCTACCTATATACTCGAACGCAAAAGCGCGCACTAGTTCAAGCATGCAACCCACTCGAACAAACTGCAAGATACCATGCAGCAACAATGAAATTATGGAAGATGTCACATATGCAGACAGTTGTTTCAGTAAAAAAATACCAGTTCTCTCTTCAATCTGGAGAATTTGTATTTGTCAGTTTTGAATCACAAAAAGGACGCTACTTGTAATTTCTAGCCAGAATATGAACATCGAGAGAAATATTATGACCGCAAGTTTTGTTAAAGAAAGTGCAAAGGAGAAAGAAGTTTACATATATCCAACAATAGAGGACATATCTTTCTTCGATGTGCAAGATATTGTGAGCACGTTGAAGCCATCTAGTTTTAAGGTGCGCCGCTTGTTTGATTTGTTCACGTTTATTTAAAATTATTTTTCTAGTGTGTAACTTCAATAACTTTAATTTACCAAATGCCGTACTGTATGTTTACATTATTGAAGTTTTGTACTTTAAAACCATCTTTGTAATATTAGAAAAATATTTAAAAGCCCAATTTCTGTCTCACTAATTCCAATAGCCACATCGTTTGAAACTAACCAACGAATCACGTTTATGTCTCAAGTCACCCCAGTTAGACTTGAGACAATGCGTATAAATTTATAAAAAATGTGTTTTTGACGAATAAATGTTAATACCATATATAAAATCATAAATGAGTATTGGCACAAATCCATACCAAATACTTTTCTAAAACAAAATATGAAGTGTCTAAATCTTTGCAAATATTCAAAATCTGTCTCAAGTCACCCAGTTTGACGGTATTACGAGGTTAAGTACTTTCAGGGATTCCGCCAGGATTTTGTTTTGGGGGTTGTAAAGTCAAAATTGGGAAAGTATAGGTGGAGTTTGCACGGTTTCTATCGAGTTTTAACTTCTACTGGGAGGAGAGGTGGCGGTATTATTATGATCCGAACGTTGGTGTGATCTACATTTATCTATAAGAACACGAAATTTACTTTAGTTCTCTGTCGAGTGTAGTGTATAAAAAGTTCTAATAATTTTAATATAATACTGGGAAATACACATGATATCGAATAATATAAGAGCTAACAATTACTACTAGCATTATTGCTTTATTCCTCAAACTAGATAACTCACTACACTAATATTCAATTTGTGAGAAAACTGACTTCATCCGCCATCTTTGTGCTTAAGCCTTCGCTGCTTTGGCCTTCTTGCCAAGCGTAGCTTTATTTGAACTATAGCGTTCTTTCTCTTCTGCATCTTTGATGCTCTGTAACAACTTGTTGAGATCCAGAATGGATTTTTGAATGTAATCCAGTTGACCTCCAATATCATGCGGTGAAATAATGGGCTTCACTTCTTTAAATTTACATACTTGTGTGTATAAATTGAAACAGGCCATTTTAATTTGTCCAAGTTCTAAAGTCTTATCAGCAACTGAGCCTTTGACCTTGTTCAGGTGGTTCTCCCACCGGTGTGTCTGTGCTAGGATGATGTCGTAACGATGCTGGAGCTCCTGCAGCTGCTTGCTGAGAACCATCATTTCATACATTTTCTCCTAAAATAAATAAACAAAATTAATGATGCTCATTTTTTAAGAAAACATTGTAAGTTTCCGAAGTAATGAAGTATAATATGTTTATTATTGATATTAAATCAATATGATCCCTAATCATTCTTCAGACGATCCGCGTTTTGACACAGGTAGCAAAACTATGTGGATCTATCGATAAATTTATGTCCTAGCATAGTGCCAGATTACTAAATAGGACAAGTAGCACCGGCCTATAGGCCCCGCGGCAAAGGATCAAAATAATAATGTTCTTGAATGAAACTTTATATCTAAAGTCTATGACTAAACAATCTTTATAATGTAACTAATTCTCTCTGAGAAGCGGGAAGAGAAATTGTGAAAGACATTCTTGGCAAGAACATTCAACAATGAGATGGATAATGTTCGTTAATGTGCATAGAAGATTATTGACGTCAAAATTCCGCATCGAAGTGTTTGATGATACAAATTAAGAAAAGGTAGGTCACGTAGCAATTTGATGCAAACTATGACAGCGATTTCCGAAATTACTCTATAGATTACCAAAGATGTAGTTGTCATTTCTGTACCTGAGATGTAAGCTATCGTAAGTTCAAGTTCGGCTTATGTACACGCCATTCACAGGAAATATGTACTGTTTCCCATAGGTCCAATTTAGTGAAACACACAAAGATCGAATTCATTTTACAGATGGATTTTCTGTTTGGAAGAATGCCTACAGGGAATGAAACCACACGAGGACAGTGCAACACATCTGGTATGTGTACAGACACTGATCAGTAGACGACCTACACACGGTCGACTTTACAGCTCTTTGTAATTCAATTCAACAAAAACAGGAATACCGGATCAAAATTCTGCAGTCAGTGATCAAATTTCTTTTGATATGGATTAGCTTTTCGCGGTGAAACACAACTCCTTGGTTATCAACATAATAGCAACTACTTTGGACGTTTAGAGTTAATCGCAGAGTACCATCCTTTTCTGAGTTTTCATTTAGCCAAGAATGGCAATCAAGGTCGGAAAACTCTCCTATTTGACTTCCAAAATATACAAAGAAGTAATAAAAATAGTGGGAAATAGCGGAAGAATATTTTCTGAAAGTGACTTTATAGAAAATACAGGAAGCCAAGTACTTTCCTCTGAACGTTTATTTGACACTAGACAAATCTCACACTGAGCAACTGACTGTCAGCAAACATGTCAGGGTGCTATAATGGTCTTCAAGCCCGTATTGCCAAGATAAATCACCTTGCACACTACATTCCGTGCGCAACACAGTCGCTCCGTTTGGTTGGATTTATGTGCTGTAGAAAGCTGCGTTGCTTCAATCCCATTCTTCGTACTTTTGCAAGCTATGTACAACTTTCTTCTTGGCTTCAAATCACAGTTCGGTTGTTATGCTAGAAAATCTTAAGGACAAAGATGGCAAAGATTTGCACTTGTTTTTAAAAGACTGAATGGCATAAGATGGTGTTTAAGACCCGATACGATCAAGACTTTATTCTAAGTCTACAGACAGAAGCTTCCTAAACGCCTTGCAGGTCATTTATGATTATGTGAATCAGAAGCCAGAGGCAATTCACGAGATCAAGCGGCTGCAAAATGATTTGTCAAAGAAGGAACGTCATCATGGCAGACTTATAGACTGTAATCCTAGACCAGATCACGAAGTCAGCAAATCCTTACAAAAGGAAACAATCTAAATTCAAACGACTGTCAAACTTCCGAATTCACTGCTTGATTTTTTTTTTATATCACAAAGAGAAATGTTTGATGGCTACGAGAGGAAGGCAAATGAGAAAATAGGTGCTTAATTCGCTGATAAAAGCATCCGTGTGCGCGTAAGGAAAACGATATCACAACAATGGTAATGGAAGAATTGTTGGTTGGTATATTAAAAATATATTAGGAGATAATTTGCAAGGGTCTCCGAGATTTCGACGGCCTACGGGCCTCCAGATGTTAAATCCGGCATTAAGGAGTCAAGTTTAAATTGTGAAAACTAAACTCCAAATATTAAAAGAATGGGGTCCGTAATACTGCCACTAGTTTCAGAAGAAGAAAAAATCATTAAATATCTTAAGTTACAGAAATTACAATGCATATTCTCAAGAAATCCCATATTTGCAGATAAAACTTAAATCTTCATGAACCAACCTCCAGTATTGGGCATTACATCTTTCATTGGTCTATTACTGGTCAGCTTGAATGTCACGACGTTTTTAAGGCGAGAGTTGTTTTTAATGGATTGTGTGGGCGGAAGAAGACACTCTTGAAGACCAGGGCGGGGTTGGTTCGTTGCTAACCTTATGTATTTACTAAAGATGGTCAACCTCCGGAGGTCGGTGACGAACTCCGTGCTGCAGGATGAGGTCGAGCGGAGGTTGATGGTGAACTCCATACTGGAGGAGAGGTTGCGTAGAGGTCGATGGCGAACACCATGCTGAAGGGTGAGGTCGAGGGCCAGATCAGTACTGGAAGTGAGGTCGATGGCAAACTCCATGTTGAAGGGTGAGGTCGAGGGCCAGATTAGAACTGGAGGGGAGGTTGAGTGGAGGTCAACGGCGAACACCATGCTGGAGGGTGAGGTCAAGGGACAGATCAGAACTGTAGATGAGGTCGAGGGCGAACTCCATTTTGAAGGGTGAGGTCGAGGGAAGGATTAGAACTGGAGGGGAGGTTGAGTGGGGGTCGACGGCGAACACCATGCTGGAGGGTGAGGTCGAGGGCCAGATCAGAGCTGAAGGGGAGGTCAAGTGGAAGTCGAGGCCGAACTCCGTGCTGGAGAAGAAGGTTGAAGGAGGTCAGGCCAAAATGGACATCTATTGTATGTACCTTTCAACTGACACACTCACTACTTACATCCTGCGCACGCACGACCACCAACAAGCGAAGGAAAGTCGTTGTTGCTATGCGCTCGACGTTTTAGTCATGTCATATACACTGGCGACTAAATATAATTTCTTTAACTGGCTACGTGCAAAACACCCCACACAGCACAAGTTACATATTGTAAGATCCAAATGATGGTTGTAAGTTAAAGCCTTAAATGTATTTCCTGTGCGATGCGCAAGCGCCGACGGCGCATACGGGATGTGGAGGTAGTGATCCACATATTCTCGACCTACAGCACGAAGTGAGGTGGAGTGGTCAACCGCCCTTACCTCTCAAGGTGTCCAGGAATACCAAGGATGGATACTCTACTACTCAATTTGATAAGAGTCTGAGTACACTTCAGAGCACTACAGTAAAGTCACCAGAGTCCTGGCCGGGATTTGAATCAGGGACGTCTGATTTATAGTCAGACACCCTACCCGACCTAAGTCAAAGTTGCCTAAAGGCGTTAAATAAATTTCAAATTCAAAATTCAGACGTGTTACCCAAGGGCGCCGATTATTGTGTAACTTTGTGGGGGGGGGGGGCACATTCAGATAGGTTTTTCGTTGCCAGATAAGGGTCCAAGAAGACACATATTATGATGATAGTACAAATTCAATTCAGATTTTGCCAAATATTGTATATACATAAAAAATATATATACATAAAATAGTATACATATAGTCATTATGAAGGCTTTCCCAGGCCCAACTATTACAGAATTTAACCATGTTTGTATAATGTTAAAAAAAAAGTTCACTAAAGAATATTAAGTTCTAACTACAAGAACAGAGCTTCTGCTGCTACTAGAAAATAAACTTAGGAAACAACAGAAACTAATGTTAGTCTATGTAGATGAATTACTCAGCTTTTCCAAATGTGATTCTCTTTCTGTCCGGCTAGGGTTGCCAACTGGAACTTGTCAAATGCAGGACAGAACTCCGGAAAAAAAACAGACATTTTGAAAAAATGCCGGACACAATAAATTTGCAGCAATGAACATTTTTTCGAGGCACAATCACGTTCGTTATGTACCTTTTTATCTAGTGGTGAAAGTTTTGGGGAGGTTAAAGACAAAGATATTCCTTGCTGATGTGATAGTTCTTTCCAATTTTTTTTATACTTTTCGCGAACGGAGACAAAAACAGTCGAGTGAGATATATCGACTGTATCACCAACCACGCACCCTAGTATTTAATAAATGTGAGAAATTACCGCTCATGACCAAATGTTTATTGTTAATAACACAAACAATGCAGATTTAGGTGTAATAATGTCTTAGTAATTTTATTTTTAAAATGCCGGACTTTTTCAATAAAAAGACAAATACCGGCCTGACATTTCCAAAAAAGGTTAAGAAGCCGGACATGTCCGGAAAAATTCGGACGGTTGGTAACCATTCCGCCACTGCTTTATTGGACAAATATTGTTTTTCTTCTTTTAATTCTCGGTTCTCGATCTCGACAGGCATGGTTCAAGAGCTTCTGTCTCACCTACAGTGAGAAAAACATTATTTTGACAAGTTAAACAAAGAGGAAAAACAGAGTGTATCACACGTAAATCGTGGCCCATTTCGAATTCTCTTGCCCTTTTACGATAATTTGGATACTTTAGATAGAATGATATAGAAATAACTAATACTCGATACACCTGAAAGGTAACATGCAACGAAAGAGTGACAACTACGTAAATTCATCAGATATATATGTATTTGCACAGCCCCATACTAGTCTCGAAAGAAATATTTTGAGTATCCTTTTGTGTATAAGAGCACTCTGCGTGATTTATTGAAGAAATCCACACCGTGTCAGGCATAAAGAAGCAGCATGGGAAGAAAAGTCAGTTGAACAACATTGGAACTACTCTCTTTAATTCCAAATTACGTGCGGAAGGTAAAAGGTACTGAGATATAGCCAAGCTTGTTGGAAAGCCATGCTCTACCGTTGAATACATCATAAAGACACATAAAAGAGAACAATTATTTGGGATCCGTTTTGGTCAACTAAGGAAACTAACTGCCCGGAGTGGAAACTACATTCTTCATTCTGTGAACAAAACTCAAAGAATTAGTGAACTTGTATTGTAGTGATGAATATCAGGACGTGTAGCGAAAAAAGAATGAAGCTTTCAGAAAACAAAATATTGCTTCAACTGATAAAAAGATTGGAGTGTCTGTTATGATTTGGGGTTGTGTAATTACTAATGGAATGGCCAGTATTCATACCCTGGCCGGATACACATATTCTAAATCCCAATTTTTTCAATGATTTTTGGATTGTTTGTGGTGTAATATTAACTTCCATATCCTAGGCGAGTGAAGTTGCCAAATATTTATCACTAGTTCTTTGAGTTTTGTTCACAAAATGAATAATGTAGGTTCCATTCCGGGCAGTTAGTTTTCATGGTTGGACAGAACGGATTCTATTCCCCAATAATTGCTGTTTTATGTTTCTTTATGTTGTATCCAACGGTAAAGCATGGCTTTCCTGACGCGGTGTGGATTGCTTCAATACACTACGCAGAGTGCTCTTGTACAGAAAAGGATACCTAGAACATTTCTTTCGATAGTAGTATGCGGTTGTCCAAATACTTTATTGCGATGAATTTACGTAGTCGTCTCTCTTTCGTTGCCTGTTACAGGTGTATCAAGTGGTAGTTAGTTCTATAGTACCGTATTCTATACAAGGTATCCAAATTGTCATAAAAGAGATTTCGAAATGGGCCATGTTTTACGTGTGATACAGTCTGTTCTTTCTTTTTGTTGAACTTGTCCAAATACTTTTTTTTTACCCGCTGTATATAGTTTCTATATGTATAAGAAACTCAAAATTGCGGTGTTAACGGTAAACAATTCCATCCAAACAGCAGTTTGAAGGATATATTTCCTAGTGCAAGTGTATTCCTACTTTTGTGTGAGTTCTTCATGTCGCTTATTTTTCTTTTTCTTAAATGGTACATTTCCGGTAGTATTTTTTTATTGCAATAAAAAAATTCTTCTATTAAAGCAGACTACGGAAAACATTTTCTTTTCTTTCTGTGATGAATTTATGAAGAGTTATAAAGACTTGTTTCAAAAGAGTCTCAGCCTTGCGCTTAATCGGCCGCCGCCATGTTATGACGTAATCAGTCTTCCGACTGCTTGTCATTGACATACAGATGGTATTTAATTTGTTAGTATTGTTAAAAAGAGAGCACGAAAATGGGTCGAAAGAAATAGTATAATTGGTGAATAGCGTTTCTGTATGCCTTAACACGTCATTTAGTTCGTTTTATTCATTTAAAATTGATTTTTACTTTTAATACTTTTTTAAGATATTGATATAGTTTGGTAGCTTCAACACTAATTTATATCAGCTCTTTCTTTTTTATTTTCATGATTAAATCATAAAATACTGTATCTTCTAATAATGTTCTTTAGAACTCTTGTATTTAAAAAGAATTACCTCTTTTTTTCTGTAAAAACTTTGGGTTTTTACATCCGACAATCGTATACATTTTAATGAATGCTAGTGAAGTATTTTTCAAGAACCGAAAAGCACATGAATTAATAGTGCTCGTTACTGCCATCTGTTAACAATTTAACGTACTTGTAGCCCGTGAATATATTGAATAGTTTTAATATGTCATTGTATAAAATAATAATAAAAGCATGTAAGAAACAAAAACGTAAATTGAAATTTTTATATTGAAGTTACTCTTGCGTTTCGTGAAGTAAAATAAAACACGACCTTTGATAGGATTCGAACAGCCTTAGGTGAAAGTATAAAAAATTAAAAGTTGCATGTGCTAACGAACGTAAAACAAAAAATCTCGTTTATTTAACCTTCATAGTACATTGCGTTTATTTATACGATTGGGACCATTTATTTTTCGTTTATCTTTCTTAACCTACTTATGGACAACACAGTTAAAATCACATCCATGCCCGAGGCGGGATTCGAACCCGCGATCCTGGAGTCACTAGTACTACCGCACTAGCCCGTACGACCACCTGGATCGGCACCAACTGAGCCAAATTGACAAGAAATTAACAGATGCACGAACTAGTGATAAGAAGAGCATTGCAAGTTAAGACTGCCCCCTGTCTATGTTTCGAGCAATTTCTGTTATTAAAAACATGTTTTGGTGTTTTAACTTATTGAAGTTCTTTTTGCAGATTTGTACATTAATTATTCGTTCAGTGATGATGTGAATGTTCATTATCTTTTTTGTTTTTTCGTCTTCAAACTTCTGAATAAGGAATGTAACATAGGGAGAAGCATATAGCTACGGAAATAATACGGATTAATTACGTCAAACCAATCAGAGAGTGATTTTCGTTGTATGACGTAGGAGATTGAATTCTCAATATTTCATGCTATATTTCTACGTAACGGAAAACCGTAGCGCTGAAATTTCAAAAACATTATATGTCATTTAATCCGATGTACACAAACAAATTGTAAAATATATAAGGACGGGGAAAACGGAAATGTCCATTATGTTTGTATATGACATAATCACGATGAATCATCGTTAAACGGCAGAAAATTACTTTTTCATTATTTTTTCTTTTTCTTCTCTAAATGGTCTTTATCGATTTTATGCACGAAACTCCAGAAACAACACAAGCAATGCACGAATTAACTCATTTAGCCAGGGGAGGAGTATTATACGTGATGTAATTTATATAAGTACTGTAGCACACGAGTTTCAGGGAGGGGTTTTTCAATGGAATACATTTGACAAAGGGACATAAGCTTACATGTTAGTAGAAGGCCCACCATGTACTGTAAAAATAGGAGAACCGACTTGACCTTATTGTTTGGGACCCCCGGGGGGGTACACTTCAACACTGGCCCCAAAACCCCCACGGATCGGCGTCCTTGATGTTACTACCTGAGCTACGGTGACTAAAATGAGGAAATGTGTTCAGAAGAGTCACTTCTTACCCCATAATCTACTACCTCAGATCGCTAGCTCCAAGTCAGCAACTTGGTGACTAGTAATGTCGAACTTTAGCGAAAAACAACAACTTTAACTAGAGTTTAAGGTGAAGCCCTGTTATCCAGCTCCCGTAGATGCAGTTGGTTTTGTGGGAGAGAACAGATTTTGTGGTCAGTTGGCATCATATGTTGATCCATGTATTTATGGCTTTTCGGCATCTCAGGCTTAGGCCGCAGTGTTTCTGCCAGTGGGGTGTCACCTTTAAATTGTCGAGCACACACCCAAATTATTTTTTTTTCACGGTCAAAAAACGATCGAAATTGTGCAAAACTCCACGTACACCCTCCCAATTTTTACTTTACACCCCACCCCTCAAAAAGTGAAAAGCTTTCCACACGCAATCTGCCTTGGATTTTTTCCGACAGGCACGTCCTTAGAACTTATATGTTCGATTAGAACGAAATCACAAATCAGCAAAATCAATCTAATTGAAAACTGCTTGTAGGTTATGGCGTCAGGAATTCTGCCGAGATAGTCTCATAATGGGGGTGAGTAACCCCCAAATTCTCGAGAAACCACACAAATTTATATTTTAAAAAAATACGGTTAAAAATCGATATAAACATTGTAAATGTCTACACCCTCAATTTTTTGGCTTTAACCCCGCAAACATAAAATCCTGGCAGAATCACTGTTTGACGTAGAGCTCAATAGAGTGAATTCTTATATTTTGTTTTTAAATCAACCAATACGGTACCATCAGTGTAATGACAATTAAAATGAAAAGTTATGGGGTAGTTAATTTGCGAAAAGACGGTAATAAAGAAAGTGACCAGCGATGATTTTTTGTTTTGAAAAAAAAGGAAAGAAATGTCCTCTTTACATTCAAGATGAACTACCACTGAAACAGGAGAAAGTCCGTACATGGAGAAATAAATGTCTCACATTATCAATGTTGCAAGTCACGACGCAGACATCATTATCATTAATAATTACTTCAAACATAATGTGTATGATACATATCTCATTATTCTTTTCAAGGAAAGGATTTCAACTTTTGTTTGGGATATTATTAACGGTAAGCAATTCCATACCTGTCTGGTAAAGAGAGAAAAACGAAGAATCAGCTGTTTTGATAGAGCACTTTAAACGAAACATTCGCTTCCATTACTGTAACTTAAGGCCAGTGTAAAGCAACGAAGGCTTCACTGCTTTCGTATATATGTTTTTTTTTCTGTTGCTCGAAATTACAACGCTGCTCCTATAAATTCAAGCCTAGAGAGTTCAAATTGTCGGCGAAGAAAGTTCATAACCAGTTCAAGAGTTCAATCCGTGCTGCTTTTTTCTTCATTATTGAAAGAGCTTCTTCAGTGTGATATCTTTGGATATTTATTACGACAGCGTTTCGCGAAGAATTTTCAAGGGCGGACCAATTTCATAAGTTAGGAGGAGGTCCTATGGACCACCTTACACTGGCCTCGGACCACCTTACACTTGCCCTCCTCGAAAGCAATTTTTACATTTTTTTTTTAATGTTTTGAATTATATATTTATCGACATCCTCATATTTGTCAAACAGTGTTAATTAATATACCCTTAATTTTATATTATGATTAATAACTATGGAAGAAAATACAATACATACTAGTTTCGGGAAAGCTATCAAGAATATTTTATATGCTTATGAGTCATTTATTTTTTAGAATTGAATTTGTATAATCTCTAACTTTCTTGTATTCTTTACCCTCAAAAGACCTGTCGATTTACGAACAGTGCAAGCCGGTCGAGTGGCCGAGCGGTCTGCGGCGGTAGGCCATCGGCTCGAAGGTCCCTGGTTCGAGTCCCGGCAGGAGCATGGGTGTGGATTTTAACAGCTAAATGGCGAATCGTGACGGGCCGAAGTCCAAAGTTACTATACTGGCCCATATTAAAAAATAAAGTTTACCAAAGTTTTTACAAACAGTGCAAAATAAGGCCGCGCTTATCCTCAAACGAACGAACGAGCATATAATTCTTTTTTATTATCAACTACACTGTGTGAAACGCAATTCTATTAAACTTGATTTTCTCCTTCTGTTCTTGAATAAATGCTCAATCCATTCTAGACTCAGAGGATCTGAAGGGCCACCAATGGCCCGCGGACCACAATTTGCGGAACGCTGCACTACGACAATCAAGCGATTTCTACCACGAGCGAAAAAGAAAATACAAAAAACAGCACGAATTGAGCTCCTTGAAATAAATGGTTATGAACTTTCTTCTCTAAAGGTTTGAACTCTCTGGGCTTGAATTTGTAGAAGCAAGCATTCCAATTTCGTGCAACAAAAAGTATAGTGCAGATATACGTAGGTAATGCTGCCGTGATGTAGCTTCTGAGATCTTTGTTTCACATCAGTGGTTCTCAACCTATTTTCGTTCGAGGCACAGTAACATAGAGCAACAATACGGGAAACTTGGTCACTTATATTTTTTCTTCACAAATCAATTCCTTTTACACTATAAGCCAAGATTTCATTTAACCAATAATTTCCCTGTAAAATAAATGCGCTTAAGCTAATGACTATTTATTCTTGTTCAATTTTCAAAATAAATATTGAGTGAAACTATTTGAATTAGCTACTTGCAGAGCTGAAATGGGTCACGAGGTCAAGTTTTGGACCGGGTCTAGGCTTCGGACCCGGTCTGACCCGATAACCCAGAGGACAAAATAGACATTTCAAAATTATTTCCTTGTGTATGGAACAGTTTTTTTTTTTTTTTTTTTTTAGGATCGGAAAATACGACACCACAATTCCCAGTTAGCTTTATTTCCCAGACCTGGTCAATCGTTTCAGCTCTGGCTACTTGTACCAGCAAAATCACAGTCTCAGAAGCTTCGCGGGAATTCTCTGGTACCTCATGTGCTTTGCTTGGTACCTTCCAAATGACTTTCTCCTTTGTGAGGAGACTTTACCCACTTCTTTGAAGAGCTAATTCTCAAAAGGCCACATGTCCAATGACACAATTTTTACAATTGATATATATATATATAAAAAAAAATATTTCACTGGAATGGTGAGTACTTTAATTATGAGAATGATCTAATATTGTAACTAATCAGTGCCTGTTACTTATACTATTAGATAATTGTTATAGGGTAAGGAAAGGTTATTTGGTGATATAGGTTATTTCGTGACAATTCTTACGAGATGTTTCACCGAAAAGACCGTTCGTTTTCGAAGCTACTACCACGAGGTCTGTGCATTAGCACTTTAAGCTTCATGCCATGCCATCTATTTCCATTCAGTATCTGTGCCACGTCTTACTCTCTGTAACAAGATCAGTCATTGGCAGAAGTGTAAGATAAACTTCGTGTTGCAATTTACGGGTACCTTAATATTAAGTGAAATCCATGGAAAGTGTTTTAATTTTTACTTTCTCTATGCCATTCTGTGCACAAGAATCTGTAATATTTTTCAAGGGCAGAAAAGTTTAAAACTTCATGAGTGTTTTAGCACAGACCGTATGATGTTTCAGTCAATTTTAAGCCTTTGAACCTTATCTAAAACTGTGAAAAACATGAATTTTCTCCAGAACTTTCGGAAGTGAACGTCACTTCTTCAGGCAAGCATGATGATGCCTGGATGTGTACGAAATGTAGATTGGTATTCACAAGATGTCAAAAGCAAGACAGGTGAAAGCTGAATTCAGTGCAGCTCTTTCATGCAACCATTTCATGAAAATTGTCATCTACAAGACACTGACAGGACATAGTCATGTTCATGTGTGACAACTCTTGTGAAAAATTGTCTACTGAATCAGAGTGATACGTTTGTTTCATGTGCATTTGGTTAGGGAAAGTACTGGTTAATAATTCATGTCATCAAATAACCTACCCACTATCACCAAATAACTTCCCTCTTTAGTGATGTTTTCATTGTTTTCTCAATTACTGTGTGTTTATTTTATCTTAATAAACTGAGGGAAACATTGCCTAGTAGGATGGTTCCAATGTATAAAGGGAACCAAGAAAGTTTTGTCGCTTTTTGTGGAGGTCTGTGTTCAATTGGTCCTCACACCGTGAGTTGAATGTGAATGGAGATCAGGCGAAGGTCAGTTGTTGGTATGGGTATAGCCAACATACTACCTGGTTGTGGCAGTTCAGTTACACCGTGAACGTGCGGAAGGACAGACTTAACATGGGACCTCCACAGAGCGTCATAAGGGCGTGTATGCTGTACGAGTTCAAACTGGGGTCAAACGCAGCTGCAGCGGGGCGGAAGCTATGCCAGGCCTTTGGTGAGGGTGTCGTGACTACGCGGAAAGTGCAGCGGTGGTTTACCTAGATCAAGGACGGTGACGAAACACTTGAAGACGCATCACGTGCAGGAAGACCAACACAGGTACCAAATGAAGATCTTCAGGCAGCAATTGAGGCGAACAGTGCCCAGACATGTTAGGAACTGGGACTACAATTCAGTGTGAGTGGAGAAAACATTCGGCAGCACCTCCATGAACTTGGGAAGCACTACAAGTTGGGTCGATGGGTCCCACATGATTTGACTCCGAGCCAGAAGACAACGCGAGCAGACAGCTGGGTTTCTTTGCTTTCTCGTCTGAGGAAGGAGCCATTTCTGGACAGGTTGTTGACATGTGATGAGAAGTGGGTCCTGTACGAAGCTTCACTGTGCCGTCATCATTGGTTAGCATCCCATGAACCGGTTCCAAAACAGCTGAAACCAGCACTGCACCAGAAGAAGGTCCTCCTGTATGTTTGGTGGACTGCTGGCGCATCGTGCATCGGGAACTGCTACCAGCTGGTCAGAGCATCAATGCAACTGTGCGCTGTCAGCTGTTGAGCCGTGTTCAAGAAAAACTCAAAACTCTGGAGCCAGCACTTCTGAATCGCAAAGGGGTCCTCCTGTTACAGGACAAGGCTACGCCCCACGTGCCTAGGATGACCCGAGACACCATTCTACGCCTTGGATGGGAAACACTATTGCGTCCGCAATACTCCCCGGACATTGCACCGTCCGATTTTCACCTGTTCCATTTCTTGGATAATCACCTTAAAGGACGCCAGTTCAAATCCCTAGTAGAGGTGCAAAATGCACTTGATACCTTCTTCGCTTCACGGCCCACCAAGTTCTACCGCGATGGAATCCATGGTCTTCCAGAACGTTGGCAGAAGGTCGTCGATGCTGATGGGGACTATTTTTGATCTTCCGGGTACGTCTTAGGTGACATATCGATGTTCGAAGGTGGTGGGTGAAAAAGCGACAGAACTTTCTTGCTTACCTTTATATAAATATAGTTTTAAAAATATTTTATTTTCCTTATAAAAGTTTGTTTAATATAAAAAATCACCAAATTACCTTACCTTACCCTAATTGGTGCACTATTACATGTTATGCATGAATTTAGTTACAGAATTTCAAGCCTACATTTGAAGTAGCTTAAGCTGTTATTGGACATTAGTGCATTTATTAACCACATGAAAGTTATATTTGTAAGAACATAAAATTTTCCTCTTGAATTTGCAAAATTTTAAAGCAGAATATAGTTCTGTAATACACAGCGTAGTACTATTTCAAAAAAACAAAACAAAAAACCTTTATATGTATTGGACACGTATCAAGGCATTGAAGTAACTTTTTACTACTTCTAATAACATAATTTTTACTTCTAGGCATGATTTGTGTTGAGAAATTAAGAAGTAGATTTGCTTCTGTATCTCGGAAACGATGCGATCCAAAATGCCTAATGTGGGCGGTGACATATCCAGAATTTTCATGTGGAAGGGGGTTCAGTTGGAATAGGTCAGGGACATTTTCGATGTTTTCTCGCTAAGTGAATTTTTTTAAGTACAAATGTTATCATATTTTTCCTCATATTGGTAAGTGTTATCATGAAATATAATAACGGTATTCCCCAAAATTCATATTTCTAAATAAATTAAATTTGTTCAGAAACGAAGCGAAGCTTTTTCTAAGAGAAATCGTTAAAATAATGCTATAAAATTAAATTACTTTCCCTTGCGGGTAGCGCGTGCCCTCCGCGTATCCTCTCTGGATCCGTCACTGGCCGTAGGCTTCGCGAACGATCGTTTGGAATTTAACGAAAGGCAGAATCCAAGTGTGGTTTCCCGCTCTTTTCGTTTTACGTCTATTATGCAAGTTTGATTACAAGTGAACAGTAAATAATATTTATCAACTTAAGTTTTTTTCGTACTTTGAAAATGAATACCATTAGCTTTAAAGAAATTTCAAAACTATGTCAAAATACTTTGGAACAGAATAATGTCCGAAAAGTGTTTTGACATAGTCAGTTATGGCAAAACTCACTTCACGAACGTATTTCTCGGAAAATTCTAGCCCAGATTGATATATTACATGACCCCCTTCTCATTAAAAATAAATGGAGCAAGATTTAAGATGGCCGATTACAAGATGGCGGCCACGACAAAAAATGTACACTCTAACTGATAGCGCATTCCACCCAGTATCCATTAATGGGTTTTCGTTTTCCTTCCTTTCAGCGTTTTACAGATAAACGTGTGCTTTCAGACTTAAATTACATTATAAGTACTTTTTTTTTTTTTTTTTTAAATTTTTGGCCACTACGCCCGTCTTTATTGACGTAAGCACTTTTAATCGTGCTTTCTGGAGATTTCCTGGTGTTCCTAACTCCGCTGCTAAGTTTGGTCAGAAAAGCGCGCTGAAGGTGGATTTACTTGTGAGGAACAGTCAAGAACTGTGCTAAATCAGGCGAATATGGTGACTACGAAATCTATGGTAATTTTAGCATATAAACATTGCCTTATCAAAATCGATCATGCTGTGAAAGTACACAAACTGCAACACCTGAAAAGCTTTGAAGGAAAAACTAGAATTTAATTTCAAGGCCTTTAGGAAATTTTGGCTCAGACCGAGGAAAAATTAGTGTAAATATATCAACCCCAACTTGATTATATTTTTACTCCACTTTTAATTATAATTGAAAGCTTATGCTACTGAACTACCCATTACTAATTAGGTATAAAAGTTACTTTTCTTTTACAAATTACAATTGAAGGGCCACGGGGAAAAACGATGAAACTCCATTCATTTTTACAGTTTCCATCCAAATGAACTGAAGTTCCATCATTGTCCTCCCTTAGGTGGTATTTTCAACTGCATTTTCAGTTCATTCTCATCGTTCTTTCCTGCACCATTGGAGCACACCTTGTGAACAGATGACACTGTTCTTAATCGACCAAAAATGAAGTTTCATCGTTTTTCCCCTTACTCCTTCAATGATCACAAGTACAGCAATAATTGTACGTACTTCCGTTAGTTTTAGCATTGTCGCTCGTTCTTCTTCAATTGTTTCCAGGTTCTTTTGTTGTCTTTCCGACAACTCCTGTCGAGTGGCAGCCAACGTCTCATAGCGTGTCAGAATCTCTCGCAACTCCTCGAATTCATCAGTTTCCTTCAACACTCTGTCTAAAAAATCCTAAAAACAGAGAAAAAAGAGATATTTTCAAATGAAATAGTTCATAATTTTTCACAAGTTACAAATACCATAAATATAAACTGTATAGTTATCTTAACTCAATCCACCGCGTCACATGACTTATTATGGTGCTGAAATACGGGCAGGATAAAGAGACAGACAAACCATTCATTTGTTGTGGCTTGTTTAAGTAGTGGGCAGAGCGTCGGGTTTCTAGCTGCATGACTCGGATTCGATTCCTGTGATCCTAAAACTTTTTTTTTGTTAAATATTTTTGTTTAAAAGAAACCTACATTTTTCTTTCTTTATACTTAAAAATAAATACTTCCTTTTACTTTTTCATTTTCACAACATTATACAAAATTCACTGTCGCTTATTACTCAAGATAGGTTAGAAAGGTGAAGTTAGATTTTTCCCTTTAATATAAGCAAAATATTATGCACTTCACAGAAATGAGTTAGAAAAATCAGGTTAGATGGTTCTTTCTTTTATTATTATTTCAAATTTTTTGCATTGTATTTTGATGTACGGTAATATCATTAGACTTAGTGCTCAATTGGGTAGGTTTTATTATTACCTTCTGTTCAAAGCACTTTAATAAAGATTAATTATTATTATTATTATCATTATTATACGCGTTGCCCAAACCAAACACACAAAAGAAGCATTGCTTCTGCTTCAGTAGAGAATCCCATGACACTGCCATATGTTAGCGTTCTGCTACAACTACGTCGAAGTTAGGATGGTGAGACGCTCGTTCATAAATGGGTAGTTTCGGCAGCCAGTTTTATTTTTAAATTTAACAACTTTACTATGATTGTCGCCGTTATTGTTAATAACCAAAATAATAATAATGAAATACAGTAAATCATTACCCAAATTTAGAGTTAATGACAAACGATTATAGTAACTAAAATTTACTATATTATAACGTGTACTGGCGCCTCGCCGACTACAACTGCGAGCAGTTTACAGATTCCCCAGTGGAGGTCCCCCCTATCATGTAACGTCTGGTGCACATTTTTCCAGGCCATCACACGAAAGGCACGAGAAAGGCGTGAAACAGAAGACAACGAAAATTTGTGCCGAGTCTGAAAACGCAATTGGAACATTGCCATGTACGCGATTGTATTTGTTGCATCCGACTAAAAAAAAAGTGAGGCGGAACGCAGTCGGGAGACTGTACATATAAACTAGGCCAGACTTCAGCAGCGACCATTCTATTTGGTTGATAAATGCTCTGTTAGAACAACTGCGGTGAGACATTTCCAACGACAGTTCAACAACTTTCCAAAGCCTAGTAATTCCTGAGTTGAAAATTATCCCCTAGTTCCTAAACAGACGCTGTGATCTGGATTAGCTATACGGGTTTGAACTTGTCTCGCCAAGATTTTTCCAAAGACACATCAACTACATTCCTACACATAGTAGTTCCCAAGTTATAAATTCCCCCTTCTATCTCAGGAACCGGCCCTACAATGTGTATGATGGTTTGAACTCGTCTTTCCAACGACTACCTTCATAGTCCTAGCAGTTTCACAGTTGAAAAAAAAACCTTTATCATGGAACTGGCACCGGCGTTTTGAACTATCTATATAGGTATGAAATACTCTGGCCAAGACCTTTCCAATGACACCTGAAACATATTCACAACCCTAGTAGTTCCTAAATTACAAATTCCCCTTTCCATCCCCGGAATCGCCCCTACAACGAATATGAGATCTATACAGTTTTGAACTCGTCTCAGTGAGACCTTTCCAATGACATCTCAATCACCGTCCTAGTTCAAGTAGTTCCCGAGTAGGAAATTGCTCCACGGAACTCGGGAACCACTGCTGTGATTGAACTAATCGAGCAAAAACCTTTCCAACGACATCTCAACCATATTCCTAGACATATAGTTTCTAAGGTAATCTCCCTCCTATCTCCGCTGAGCCCAACAAGTAGAGGTTTGATGGAATCCGGAAAGAAGACAGACATGTCACCAGTGCTCGAAGTAGAGGAACACGAGGGGGCACCTCTTTACATTTGGTTTCCATTTTTTAAGCGTTTTAGGATTAAACATGTGTAGATAACTCTATAAATACTTGTTCTTTTAAACAAACTTTTAGCCTCTGCGCCCGTTTTTATGGACGAAAGTACTTTTAATCATGCTTTCTCGAGGTTTTCTGATGCACCTTACTCCTTAGTCCTCTGCCAAGTTTGGTCGATATAGCGCTCTGAACCATTGATAGCTTTACTTGTTAGAAGCTGAAACAAATTGGCTTGAAAATTCTTTCTTCACCATCCCTATACAGAACAGATCTAGTTTCTTCCAACTGCCACATATTGGTGGACTCGCGGAAGAGTACGTGGTTAATACGAGAACACGGAGTCAATCCAGTAAGTATTTTGTCAATATTTTTAAGCAACAGAAACAGTTCTTCCACACAGACTTCGAGAGAGGAATCCTTACACCGAAAAGAGAGAGAGAGAAAAAACTATTAACCTTTGTCATATCCAGGTTGGGGGTTGTGCGTAAAGCCCCTCGTACACGATTCAATAAAGCTTGAACAAGAGCGTTGAACAAGCAATTGGATGAAAATGACGTCACGAGTCAGAGACTCCACACAGGAAATCTCTTGAATTCAAGTCTTCTCATCCAATTCGTCCTATTTAGAACCTGTCCTATTTTAATTGAATTCAACGCACTGATCTACCAATCACATCGCTGGTGACTTGAACACGTGATAACAGTGCTTCCGGAATGCTAAAAATTAAGATGTTAACATGGAGCAGGGAATTTTCAAAGCCTTGTTTTTATGATGCGAAATAAAGATATTATCAGAAAATCAAAATAAAATAAATAAAGTATCGCTACAAGAAATTCCATCGCATCTTGCTGAGGTAAAGTGTACCTGATGTTTCTTCTGTAGCTTTTGTACAATCACTATTGCAATAGAAATTGATACAGAAGGTTTACTATAATTCCTAATAAAGTTCGTATTGTATTTAGAAGCAGTACGATATTAATATTTAAAGTACCACTGAGTTGCTCATAATTTATGTGGAAAGGTCGAGTTTTTATTTACTGTATGTAGGAAGTTCAAAGCTGCTAAACATAGAAGTATCTGGGTACACTTTACTTTAGGGCATGAAAAAATGTAATCTTTTCCAACGTGTGTGGAAGGGCTGTAACTTAAAATATAACAAAGTATCGAGTCATGGAAGTATTAAATTAGAGTGAAAAAGCGAAAAGTACTTGGAATTTCTTGGCTGCTTCCACGTTGGTGAGCGAGCACATTAAACCGTGCATGAAATAGCGAAAAGTACTTGGAACTACTTGGCTGCTTCCACGCTGGTGAGCGAGCAAATTAATTTGTGTATGAAATAGCGAATAGTACTTGAAACTACTTGGCTGCTTCCACGCTGGTGAGCGAGCACGTTAAACCGTGCATGAAATAGCGAAAAGTACTTGGAACTACTTGGCTGCTTGCACGTTGGTGAGCGAGCACATTAATTTGTGTATGAAATAGCGAAAAGTACTTGGAACTACTTGGCTGCTTGCACGTTGGTGAGCGAGCACATTAAACCGTACATGAATAGCGAAAAGTACTTGGAACTACTTGGCTGCTTCCACGTTGGTGAGCGAGCACATTAAACCATGCATCGCATATAATAAAAAATCTAACCTTCTTTAACCCGCCTTTGCTTATTCAACATTGTGGCCATGATTTTTGTAGCAAATAATGTGTCATTCATAATACGACGCAATGCTATTAATATACCGCCGCATCCCTACAATCTGCATGTAGTAATGAACGCAAATAAATGTATTCCGACGATTAGTATGCCTCCACATGGCGCTATCTTGATCAACTGGAGTGCGTATGTAACGAAATAATAATAAAATATGCATTTTCACTTTGGATTGTTAGTTGTCGTTAGACGTTTATAGAAGTGCGTGTAACTGGAAATAAATAGAAATTTATAAGGATTGAAAAGAGTTTTAAATAAAGCAATAAAAAGTCGATGTTCGAGGCATCACCAACTACGGAATCGCAGCCGTTAATCAGGTTATTATTTTATTAAAAGCGACGCATATCATGTTTAACATTCACTCCATGTTCCTGCTTTCAACACAGAAAGTGCAAATCGACTCACGTGCTTTTGGCTCTATCACACTTCCGCTTAACTTATTGAATCGTGTACGAGCACCATCCAAGCACTTTCAACACTACTTGGATACAACTCTTTGATTATACCAGTTGGATCGTGTACGCACTCATCCAACTTCTTGTTCAAGAATTTGATTCAATGTTTATTGAATCGTGTACGAGGGGCTTAAGGCTAACAACCTTACGATGTAAAAAGAAAACTTGTTGTGGATACCCTAACCCAGCCTCGGAATCGGAACGGCAAAAGAAGAGGATAATCAGAAGGAAAATGGATATAGTATTAGCCACATGGAACATTAGAACTTTAAAGAAACCTGGGAAATTAAGAGTGATAAGAGAAGAGCTGGAAAAATACAGAGTGAACATCGCTGCATTACAGGAAGTAAGATGGCAAAGGAATGGTATATTTACAACAGGAAACCTCGTGTTGATGTATAGAGGAAGAAATACAGGTACCAAAGGCACAGGATTTTGGTACAAAAGACCCTACAGACACAAGTAATGAACTTCTCGCCAATCAACGACAGGATGTGTTGCTTAAGGATAAGAGGGAGATTCTTCAATACGACCATATTTAGTGTGTATGTGCCAACCGAAGAAACAACCCCAGAAAAAAATAATTTTATACCAAATTAGAAGAAGAAATAAGCAAAGTGCAAAAACACGACGTTAAAATAATATTAGGATACCTTAATGCAAAAAATAGGAAAAGAAGAGATTTACAGAAACACGATAGGAAAAGAAAGCATACACGATAACAATAATGACAACGGATTGAGGCTAATAGACTTTACCAGTGGGAGGAACGTGATCATAAAAAGCACATGGAAACCTACGAAGGATATACGTAAAGAAACATGGGTTTCTCCGGATGATAACACAAGGAACCAAATAGACCATATCATAGTAGATAAACGACATGCAGCGGACGTAATGAAAATAGGTAGCTGTCGTGAAGCAGATGAGGACACAGGCTACATATAGGCAAAAATTTAGATGCAGTGGAAATCAGCAAACGAGAGAGAAACGGAAAATATAACATAGAAGGAATAAAAGATAGAGAATTACGGGACAAATACATGAGAAAATTAGAAGAAAAGCTGGATACAGGAAGGAAAACATGGAGAGAAGGTAACTTGGAAACGAAGTAGAACATATTCAAAGACAGCATTAATAACACAGTAGAGGATACCTTAGGTAAGAAGAAACGGGAGAGGAAAGTAGATTGGTTTGACGCAGAATGTGAAGCAGCGATAAGAGAACGAAATGAAGCCCGAAATAGAATTCTGCAGATACGGTCAAGACAAATGGTAAACAAGTACATGCAGAAACAAAGAATAGCAAACAAAAAATACAGAAGGAAGAGAGAATATGAGAAGGATCGAAAAACTAGACGAGATGAAAGACCAAAAGGAAGTCAGAAAATGTTGTGAGAGAACAACTTCAAAGATAAACAAGGAAACTTTATAGGGGACAAAAAGAAGGCATTAGAGAGATGGAAAAATACTTCTATGAACTATTAAATGAAGAAGATAAAGAAGGGAAACACAAGGGAGAAAGAAGAAAAGAGAAAACACCTCAGGAAGACGTAGAAGAAACCTTGTCTCCATCACTGGAAGAGATACAGAAAGAAATACTAAAGCTAAAAAGTAACAAAACATCCGGCGAAGATGGTATGAAATCACAAGTACTGAAAGCAGGTGGCGAAGCGGTGGCAACAGAGAAAATACATGAGTGAATAAAAGAAGTGTGGGAAACAGAGAAAATGCCGAAGGGATGGTCCTTGGAGATAATACACCCGATACACAAGAAAGGAGGTAAAGCAAATTGTGGAAACTACCTAGGAATAATGTTATTAAATGGAGCTTACAAACTGTTTAGCAAGATCCTAGCGACAATACACTGGGCGAAAACATAATAGGAGACTATCAGGCAGGATTCAGTAATCAACGTTGAACAACGGATCAGATTTTCACATTACGTGAAACACTACAGAAATTTTACGAATATGATAAACCACTGTACCAGATGTATGTAGATTTTAAGCAAGCATAGAAACAAAGTATTCGAGATAATGGAAGAATTTGGGATTCCAAAAAACTAATCAACCTAACAAAAATTACGTTGAAAACTACGAAGTGTAAAGTAAGAATAGAACAAGAGCTGTTAGAAGAGTTTGAAGTTAAGAGAGGGTTAAGACAAGGCGATGTAATTTCAACAATGCTTTTTAACATAGCACTAGAAAAAGTAATACTCAACTACCGATTAATCCAGGAGGAACCATTTTAAACAGAACGGCACACATTCTGGCGTACGCGGATGACATTGCAATCCTAGCAAGAAACAGACCCACACTAGAAGATAATTAAAATATATTGGAAAATAAAGCGAAAGAAATAGGATTAGAAATAAATATAAATAAACCAAAATATATGAAACTGGAAGATACCAGTAGGACCAAAGAGGAAAATGGCATAGATATGAATGGTCATACAATAGAATGAACAAGAAAATTTAAGTACCTAGGCACATTAATTACTGAAGACAATAAAACATAGGTAGAAATACAAGAAAGGATAATAAGTGGAAATAAATGATTTTATGCATTACAGAACGTATTCAAATCTAGGAACGTCAGCAGAAGAACAAAACTAAGCATGTACAATACGTTATTAAAATCAATAGTAATATATGGGTCGGAGAGTTCGGTAATGTCGACGAGAGAGAAGGAATGGTTAGTGAGATGGGAAAGAAATATCCTGTGGAAAATATATGGACCAATAAGAGAGAACAACACTTGGCGGATTAGAACAAATTTAGAACTACAAGAACTGTACGACCAACCAAATATTATTGTAAGAATCAAATAAGTAAGATTAAGATGGGCAGGGTGAATGAACCGACAGGGCATATACAGCGAATGAACGAAAATAGAACGGCTAAGAAGGTGTTTATAGGGAAACTAGATGGACGAAAGAGAAGAGGAAGGCCCAGAAGAAGATGGATAGACGACATGGAAGACGATCTAAAGAAACTAGGCATCAAGGGCTGGAGAAGGAAAGCAGAGAACCGAGAAGAATGGAGGGAGTGGATATGGAGGCCAAGGCCTTTCAAGAGCTGTAGCGCTGACCAGTAAGTAAGTATTAACCTTTGTCAAAACTGCAAAGTTTCAGATCTAGGGCACCTAACGATTGCATGTAAACAAAATTAATTATTCAAGAATGCAATTAAAGGGGTCTGTATTGTGCAACGTTAATTCCTTGACAATGACAATGTTGCTCACGAAACAAGACAGAGCTCTTCTACTATATATACAACATAGAACCTTTCGAGACGACACTTTCCGAACAAGACATTTTCGAGATAAGCCAGCCTCAATATCTTCTCGTGCGTAATATCACAAAGTAAATACAGAGAAAGGATAAAGGAGGCTTAGCTGCAATGCGTTCTGAAAACTTATTAAATGCATGTTCAAATAGTTAGGTACTCCGTCGTGCAGAGGCCACTACTGCGCCCATTATGTAGCAGCACTCAGCGCGCAGTAGTGGTATCTGCACGGGAAAGTACGTAACTATTTGAGTATGCATTTAATAAGTCTTCAGAACGCTCTCTGTATACAAATTTACTTTGTGGCAATATTGACATTCTTTTATGCTTCACTCCTTTTTTTTTTAAAAAAAAAAAAACTTGGTTGAAATTCAATCCTTAGGCTTTGAATAAAAAAAAATAAAACTGGTTTTGGTTTCTAAACTGAAATACCACACTGTTAAAAAAAATCGGATACATTTCTGGTGAAAATTAGGCAATTACAGCTCCCTAGATGTTTCCAGTAATTTGGATAATAATAACTTGCAGGTTAAAAAAAATGAAGCCAGAAGCGAGATTTAAGCGTCTTACTGGCTGGACTAAACTTTCCTCGAATAAAGCACTACATAACAACACTCTAAATGTCGGAAATACGTTGCCCGAAACCGAAATCATAAATAAAATTACTCTCACAGTCTCACGACTTGAGCCATATTATTATAATCACTTTTCTATTTGTTAATTACGGATCACAATCCCCATTCACTCAGAATATTTCCATTTTCTGCTCAAGTGCGTGATAAAAATGGAGACAGCCAACACTTGATCAGAATTGCATGCTTGGTTACGATAAGAAACAGCTTTCTCTTTCTGCGCATGTGCGAACATCATACTGGAACTGAAAACTCAGTGTCACAACAGAAATTTCTTCTTGTTTTCCCAGGATGACTATAAATAGTAACATTTATGTGAAACATTACTGGATATATCAAGGCACTACCATAGAATTCTTAATAGTGTAATATACAATATAAATTCTTTTGAAACGAGGCACTTTCTGAACAAGACATTTTCGGGACGAGACAGTACCAACCTCGTCTCGTAGGCAACATTGACAAATCCCCTTCTATCTTGAACTTTCTCAATCAAAAACTTGGTTCAAATACAACATATAGGCTTTGAAATAAAACTGGTTGTCATTTCTAAACTGAAATACGAGTTCTTGTACCTATGGTGGACGACCTGGATATACTTTAGGTTAGTTTATGCAATTGCAATGGTCACAATTATTGAGTAATTTTGTTCTTAATTAATATAATACCTCATAAATTCTATATTCTTGAACTTTCTGAAGCAGGTTTTCCTTTACTTTCGTGAGTTGGTTCACTCGTTCCGTGAGAATTTGAATTTCCTGTTCTTTCTCTTTCTGTGTTTGGCGTTCCTCTTCAGACTTCTTCTCTGCTCGAGATTTCTTCACTTCGTTTTCCTGGAACGATACAAAAGTGTAACAGGCATATGGAGAAGAAAAAATAAAAAAGTTTCTCATGTGCAGGAGTATAGAATAAGGAATAGCTGAGCCCAGGGAGTCCCTCAGACTCTTCCCCCTGTAGGAAGATGTTTACCCCAAAAATCTCGACAACCCCCCACTTTAAAATTTTTGCTGTGTAACATCGATAGAAACGGTACAAAACTTCACTTACTCCCTCCCAATTTTGATTTTACACCCCCCCAAACTGAAAATCCTGGCGGAAACCGTGGCTGAGCTTTGTACTAAATTAGACCTATTTTTGTGTAGTACTTCAGGTTCGTCCCTTTTGTCGCGCTTTTTAAGAAATGGTATACCAAGAAATGTGGCTGTGGTTCGCTATACTGTTAGAATAAGATATACAGGGTGTGTCTGAAATAATTGTACAAGCTTCGGGAGTTGGTTATTTTCATCAAAACAAGATGAAAGATTCTTTGAAGAAAATTCCAAATCTGATTAGTTTCGGAGCTACAGGCGATCAAAGGCACGGCGACATCGTTACAAATGACCTCATATCTCGACAAACTATGGCGTAACCGTCGGCTTAGCATCTATTTAAACTATACTTATGATTAACGCGTACAGCTTAGAGAGGATTTCTATGCTTGCCCTATTGAAGCATTTTATCCCTTGGCAATGAAATTCTTTCATTACGAAACTTGTTTATGTGACACTTCGTCAATTAGAAACATGCTTAAATAAATATATCGGGTATTACTTCCGAGTGTGACTTGCTAAACTGATACCGTTTACACCACCATGTGTCGAGCTATGACGTCATTTGTGACGATCCTATCATGACTTTCAGTGCTTGTATCACCAAAATTAATAAACTTTCGGAATGTCTTCAAAGGAACCTTTTTTGATGTAAATAATCAACCCCCCCAAAGTTTCCGCAATTATTTCGGGGACACCCTCTGTACTTGATAATGTAAAGTGCGTAAAGAAAAGTATTGCCGGCAGTATTTAGAACTTATTATTTGTGAAAGTATCACTTTATTTTCATTTCGGTTGGAATTTTTTAGTGTTATTAATATTTAAACAAAGTAAAATGGATTGATTAATTCACGTAATAAATAAAATCAGAAGGGCACCAAGTTAAAAAAAAAAAAAAAATCAGTCGAGATGAGTTCCCTAAATATCCTAAAACGTATCAATGAGTTCCCTAAATATCCGTGAAAACATGAAATTCTTTCAACAATTCTATGAAACAGAGGTGCTGCCTTCCGCTCATTCGCTCAGACCCGTAATCAGAGGGATGACTCGCCTCTAGCACCTTGTTTAAATAATAATAATAAAATGAGATTTTAAAAAGCAAACATTTATGTAAATATTGATGTTGCGTTAAACTCTACACGTACAATAACCACTTCATGTTAGAATTTCTGTATAACTTTCTTATTGTTTTCTATGATCATGCCAGATCTGTAGAAGCTAGCCACTTTTGTTTGTGCAACCACTCTATAGGCTGCCAAAAGTGTGTCAAAATGAACTTTAGAGCTTGGTATTTAAAATATCGTTAACTGTAGAACAAAGGCGGTATGGTACTCTCAAATACTTCGAAACTGCTTTTTCCAAATATATCAGCATATTCCAAAATTGTCCCCATGGATGCGCAAGTGATTCCCCAAAGGAAGTAGGGGATTCCCAGACATTCTCTGGAGTAAATATGCGCTGAAATAAGCACGAATAAGACAACTTCCCGTATTAGTACAGACCCAGATAGCACAGTAAACTTACAGTAAGTTTGACATGGAAAGGCTGCAAAAACTTGCTAGTTGACGGATGTCAAATTTGCTACAAATCTTGTTTTCAAAAACGTTAGTAGACCAACATCGAGCCTGTGACGAGAAAACATTTGAATCTGCAGTGCGATTCGAACTGACACGATTTAGATTTGTTTGTTGTCCATTAGACTACTCCATGATTTTTCCGTTGGACGAAGTACATTTTACTAATCCTTTTCTGTTACGAAAACTATTTCTGCAATAAAGACAGTTATGTAGACTTTAATTCGAAACTGGGAAAGCTTATTGATCCTGTGTTAGAGTAGAGATATGAAGAAGGCTGATTCGTGAGTTTTCAGAAGCGAGTTACCTTGAGAGTATCATAATGATGTATACGCGTTCGCGTCGATGACATTTCTGAAACAAACTGGCTGCCAATTTCCCTGATAGTAGGGTAGTTTAAACCAAGTTTCGACTAGCCTTGATTTTTCCTTATAGCGATAAACTAACATTAATTTTTCCTGTTACATTATACTAACAGGAACGCCCGGTTTCCACAAAATACCTTCTTTTTTTCAACAACTTCGTTTTCTTCGTATAGTTAAATATTTCCTCACCTTTCCTTCCTTTTGTATTTTTCAACATTTCACACAAATTCAAAATTGTACGCAGTTTCGGAAAATAAGTTAAACAATTGACGACTCATTCGGGAAAGGAAGTATTTCTATTATCGTTGCCGTTAACCAGAGTGAGTGGCTAATAAGAAAAAACGAACTTGATTTTCCTAACCTAACCTAACCAATGGTTATTTTTTCATACAATTTGAAAATGCGTATACGGTACTCTATGTACAAGAAAAGGAAAAAGTTACTGTATTCACAAAAATAAAATATTACCCCGTCGGGAATGGAGCCCGAGTCCTCGCATTAATTTTCCGATACGTTTATCACAACACCAAATCTCCAGCTCTGAGTTGTGGCTTGTCAGTGTTCCTTATGCAGACACGCCCGCCAGTTAAAACACGTGTCAAAACTGACGACGTTTTTCACGGTATACTTTCTTTCCCGAATAAGTTCCGAATACAATTCAGATAATTATTCTTTTCTTTCATTATACGCAATACAAATACCAAAAACGCAATGTCATCGACCCGAGCAAGTACTGTAATTTATTCTTCACGTACCTAAGCAGATTACTAACAAACGCCATGGATATTTCTCCAATTTGATGCAGCAGGTTTGTATTACCAATATTGCCACTACTCTTCAGCAAACTTAATATGCGAAGTTTGTAAATGTAAACGAAAATGAAGGCTCATACGGTATGTTTGTCATCATCAATTTTGCCACAACTTATGTTTGTCATCATCAATTTTGCCACAACTTTGCACCAAACTTGGTGCGTGATGTTCAGCATTACAAGGGAAAATCAAGGCTAGTCCAAACTTGGTATAAACTTGCTACCAGGTGTATGCATAAGTTTTTGCCGGTTTTTGTGGTAAAGGAAACACGTAATTTTCAAGGGAAATTAATGCTGTTTTATTCAAAATATTGGCCATCGGCTTCTACACATTTCGCCCATCTTTCAGTGTTCAGTAAATTTCAATTACTGGGTTCTGTGTAAAAAAAAAAAAGGCAACCCTGTTGTGTTTGAGTGGAAATTTCTGCTACTCATGGCCAAGGCCTCCAGCCCTCCACCCTTCTTGCTGAACAAGGGTTATTGACCTCTCGTTTTGACTATTCGCGGGGGTAACGCTTCCCGCTTCTAGTCAGTGTGTGTTTGTGATTTGATACTCGTGGTCGTGGTTAAACTGCTCGTGCTTGTGAATGTTTCGTGTCGACAATTGTGGTGGAGTTTTAATGTATATATTGTAATATATTTTGTAAATAATAGAGCTACTAGTACGATATACCTAGATTTTATTTATTAGTGTTGCATAAACTATTTCAAATATTGTCGTGGGCAACGCGCCAAACATTTTGGTCCTCCGGGCCGGATACAAAGAACTAGCAATGTTATAGAGTGCATGGTCCTCCGGAAAATTGCTGTGAATTCCGAACTCTAGTATATTCGTTTATAAATTGACATACAAGAAGAGTGACTTTTGGTGATTGAGATATTTCTCACTTCCTTGTTGCTGTGAAGTTAGACTGGCTATACAAAAACTGCGCATGCATTGTGTGTAACGTGGACTGTGTTCTTTGTGCATCATGTGAACTTTGTATAATTCAACATATAGTGTTCCCAACTATTCTTCTTCTTCATTTTGGTCATCATTTCATGTGTGTATTGTGCTGTACGAGAAATTAGAAGATGGAGCAACTTCGTGCGAAGAAGACTGTGATAAAGAGAGAAGTTTCCAGACTCCATGGAAAAGTGTATTCTCGTAAGGAAGATGAAGATTTTAATATTGCATTTTATATAGAAAAGGGCAGAGAACTAGACAATAAGTGTAGTGAACTGGTAAGTGAATTAGTAAATGTGTGTGATGAACCGAATTTTGAATCATTTGACAATGAAGTCAGTGAAATTCAAGACAAACTAGAAGCAATGATAAGTAAATTGCTTAACTTGCAACAGCAAGCAAGTACTGGCAGTGTTGCAAACTCTAGTGACTCACAGCTACTTGTGCAAACCGATGTGAAACTACCAAAACTTGAATTACCGTGTTTCAGTGGAGACATTCAAGACTGGTTGTCTTTTTGTGACTTGTTTAACGCGGCTGTGCACAATAATCAGTCGTTAACGAGTGCACAAAAGTTGCAATATTTAAAGGCTTCTTTGCGTGGTGAACCGGCAACACTGATTCAATCTATCCCTGTAACTGAAAAGAACTATGACGTTGCGTGGAGTTTGCTAAAGGGAAGATATGAGGACAAACGAGAAATAGTCAATTATACCCTGAAAAGACTGTTCGCGGCCCCAAAGGTGAATGAACTTTCGGCAGGTGCATTGAGGAAATTATTGGACATTACAATGGAGTGTGTGCGTGTTTTGAAAGTTTTGTCTGTGCCTGTGGAACATTGGGATGTCATTCTTGTTCACATGACATCAGAAAAACTTGATCCTGAGTCAAGACGTCAGTGGGAATTATCCTTGTCCGGCAGTGAACTACCCTCCCTCCAAATGCTGACTGATTTTCTAAATCAACGTGCCAAAGCCCTAGCTGCAGCCGCGAGTGTAGACACTACCCCAAATTTTGTGTTTGGTCATAAGGATACTAAATCGTCCTACAACCCAAAAAATAGTGCTTCCAACAGTTTTTACAAACCAAGTGTAAACAACAAACGAAATTTTGCTTCCTCTTACTATTCTTACTCTAGTGTTCAAAATTGTGTGAAATGCAATCAGTCTCATCCTCTACATCAGTGCAAGCAATTTATTCAGCTGACAGTGAGTGAAAGGCATGATTTTGTAAAAAGCAAATCACTGTGCTTTAATTGTTTAAAAGTTGGGTGTTGTATAAGAAACTGCAAGTCAACTACTTGTCAAAAATGCAAAAAGAAGCACAATACCCTATTACATTTTCCCGAAGAAACCAATCAAGCGTGTGATCATGAGCAAATTGTTGACCAATCAGTCTCGTCACTTGTAGCAGCAAAAGACAGTGTATCCCAAGTGTTATTGTCAACAGCAGTTGTGTACATTAAAGATCGCTTCAATAACTATCAACCTTTCCGTTGCCTGTTGGACTGTGGTAGTCAGGTGTCCTTTGTCACAGAAAATTGCTGTCAGAAACTTGGTCTTCGTAAGCAGAAAACAAGTGTGACTATTTCTGGAATTACGTCATGTGGTGTGGGTACGTCTCAAGCTATGGTTGACGTTCAACTGAAAGGAAGTCATGACAAGGACTTCCACTTAACGACAAAGGCGGTTGTCGTGTCAGTAATTACTTGTGACATGCCAAAAAGTGTGGTAACAAACGTAAATCAGTGGGAACATATAAAGGGACTAAACCTTGCTGATCCTATGTTTCATGTGCCAAGAAAAATCGACGTGCTCCTTGGTGCTGATGTGTACGCGCACCTACTGTGTAGTGGAAAGTGTACTGGTAAGAAAGGCACACCAGTTGCATTAGAAACTGTGTTTGGTTGGGTGCTATCTGGTCCTATAAAGGACTCTGTTAAATCATCTGTTTCGTCACATGTGTCGTCCAACTTCGTGTCGTGTACATTAGATACAACCCTGAGAAAGTTTTGGGAGATCGAAGAATTGCCAACAGTGCAGCATCTCACTCCTGAAGAAAAGGCATGTGAAAATCACTTTTTGGGAACTCGGAAGCGTGACAGTGATGGTAAGTACATTGTTCAGTTACCATTTCGTGAGAATAAAGTGCAATTAGGGGCTTCAAGAAAGAGTGCAGTGAAACGATTACAAAATATGGAAGGAAAACTATCTAAATCACCAGAGCTTCAGAAACAACATGCTGATTTCATGAACGAGTATTTGTCTCTCGGACATATGGAACTTGTTCCGCCCAATCAAATTCACAAATCACAAAATGATTCCTGCTACCTACCTCACCATTTTGTGCTGAAGGACAGCACAACAACGAAATTACGTGTTGTGTTCGATGGTAGTGCCAAAACATCAAACGGGCTTTCATTGAATGAAAACTTAATGGTGGGACCGAAATTGCAAGATGACCTAATATCTATTGTGCTTCGGTTCAGATTGCATCCAGTGGCGTTGTGTGGTGACATTGCAAAAATGTATCGACAGGTAAAGGTGAGTGACCAACACACTGATTTCCAAAGAATTGTGTGGAGAAACAGTCCTGACGAACCCATCCGCGATTTCCGGTTAACCACTGTTACATATGGTACAGGATGTGCACCGTACCTTGCAGTGAAGTGCTTGCAACAATTAACGATTGACGAAGGTGAAAGATTCCCCCTTGCCTCTAACGTTGTGTTGCACGACTTTTTTGTTGATGATTGCGTCACAAGTGTAAGGTCGACAGAGGAAGCACTCGAGTTGTACTCTCAACTAACTCAGCTTCTAAGGAAAGGAGGTTTTGAATTACGGAAATGGACATCGAATGATGAAAAGGTGTTACAGCATATTCCAGGTCAGCTCCGTGAAAGCAATATCCCATTTCAATTTAGTGAAAATGATGCCGTCAGGACATTGGGCATACAGTGGTGTCCTTCTTTCGATGAATTTTCATTTTGTGTTGTTGTTCCCCAAATCCATCCTGTGTTAACCAAAAGGTTAGTACTGTCTGACATTTCAAAGCTTTACGATCCCTTGGGATGGTTATCTCCAACTATCATCAAGGGAAAGTTATTAATTCAAACACTGTGGAAGTTACAGCTTGGTTGGGATGAAAGTTTGCCCTGTGATATATCAAGTGCTTGGGTGAAATACTGTGGAGAACTTCCCCAATTACAAGCAGTGAAACTTGACAGATGCATTATGCCAAAAGGCGCCGTGCAAGTTCAATTGATAGCATTCTCGGATTCGTCTGAAGTCGGCTACGCAGCTGTCGTGTATTTGCGGAGTGTATGTGACACTCAAAATGTTGAAGTGAAACTTGTGTGTGCAAAAACGAGAGTGGCCCCTGTTAAAAAAATTACACTTCCAAGGCTAGAATTGTCTGCTGCTGTTCTCCTCACACGATTGGTAAACACTGTGGTGAAGTCTTTGCCAATTAAATTTGACAGTATACATGCCTATTCAGATTCGACCATTGTTCTGGCATGGATTGCTTCTCCTCCCAGTAAATGGAAAACATTTGTGGCGAATCGTGTTGCGGAAATCCAGCAAGCAGATTACATTGAATGGCATCATGTGAGTAGCGTGGACAATCCTGCGGACTGTGCTTCAAGAGGTATTAGTCCTTCTGAGCTAGTACAACATCCTTTGTGGTGGACAGGACCTAGTTGGCTATCAGACCCAGTGTTACCAACTGTGAAAAAAATAGAGTGTGAAACAGAAGCTGTGGAGCACGAACAAAAGGTCAATGTTACTGTGATGCATAGTGCGTGTGATTTCGGGCTCATGACTAAAATTTCTTCCTTTGTAAGGCTTCGAAGAGTGACAGCTTGGTGCAAGAGGTTTATTTTCAATTGTAAATCAAAAAATCAGAACAAACGTAATGGCGCACTAACTACATGTGAATTGCAAGAAGCATTGTATTCTTTAGTGCGGCTTGCTCAGAGTGAAGAATTTCACCAGGAAATTAAGTGTATCAAGGATGGTAAACAGTTGCCTAAAGGAAGTCATCTTGTGTCCCTCAATCCATTTCTGGATGATAACAATGTTCTCAGAGTGGGCGGAAGGTTGCAGAATGCCAGTTTGAGTTTTAATTCCAAACACCCAATTCTGCTTCCTCGAAATCATGTGCTCACTAAACTTATTGTGCAACAAGAGCATATTAACAACCTTCATGCTGGCCCTCAGTTGTTATTGTCAATTTTACATCAACGTTTTTGGGTCATCAGAGGGAGAGACCTAGTGCGACACGTCATCAAACAATGTGTTACGTGTCATCGCCATTCAAGTGCGTTAGCTTCGCAGCTCATGGGAAATTTACCATCACCACGTGTGAATCCAGGCCGTCCATTCCTGAACTGTGGACTTGATTATGCTGGTCCAGTAACACTCAGAAACATGAAAGGGAGAGGTCAAAAGTTTTACAAGGGTTATATTGCATTGTTTGTGTGCTTTTCTGTGAAGGCCATACATTTGGAGCTTGTAAGCGATTTGACCTCTAGTGCATTTTTAGCAGCTTTAAAACGCTTTGTAGCGCGAAGAGGCAAACCAGCGAACATATATAGTGATTGTGGTTCCACGTTCAAAGGCGCAAATCGAGAGCTCAAAAGGATGCTAAAACAAATTCATAACAGTGAGCGTCACAGTACAATAACAGATTACCTTAGTGCTCAAGGTATCTCGTGGAACTTCAACCCACCCTCTGCCCCACATCACGGTGGATTATGGGAAGCCGGAATCAAATCAGTCAAGTACCATCTAAAACGTATCGTGGGAAATGTGACTCTTACCTTTGAAGAGTTGTGTACAGTGCTCACGCAAATAGAAGCGTGTCTTAACTCTCGTCCATTAACACCAGCGTCAAGTGATCCAAGTGAATTGTGTGCACTCACACCTGGACATTTTTTGATTGGTGAACCATTAGTTGCTATCCCTGAGCCTGATTTGATAAGTGTAAAGTTGTCTCACATTGCTAAGTGGCAACTGACTCAAAGGTTAGTGCAGCATTTTTGGCAAAGATGGTCACGTGAGTATTTAGCACGCCTTCAGCAGCGTCCAAAGTGGTGGTGTGTTCAGAAAAACATCGAAATTGGTGACATGATGATGTTGAAGGAGGACAACATACCTCCTCTCCAGTGGAAGTTAGGAAGAGTAGTGGACATTCATCCCGGTCGTGACAATCTTGTAAGAGTAGTGACTGTAAAAACAGCTCAAGGACTGCTCAAAAGACCAATTGTAAAATTATGCCCACTGCCTTACAATTAAGTTTAAATCTATTGTTTGTTGTTGCGTGCCTTTTGCTAATTGTGTATGTTGAAATTTATTAAATTTCAAAGTGGGCGGTATGTTCAGTAAATTTCAATTACTGGGTTCTGTGTAAAAAAAAAGGCAACCCTGTTGTGTTTGAGTGGAAATTTCTGCTACTCATGGCCAAGGCCTCCAGCCCTCCACCCTTCTTGCTGAACAAGGGTTATTGACCTCTCGTTTTGACTATTCGCGGGGGTAACGCTTCCCGCTTCTAGTCAGTGTGTGTTTGTGATTTGATACTCGTGGTCGTGGTTAAACTGCTCGTGCTTGTGAATGTTTCGTGTCGACAATTGTGGTGGAGTTTTAATGTATATATTGTAATATATTTTGTAAATAATAGAGCTACTAGTACGATATACCTAGATTTTATTTATTAGTGTTGCATAAACTATTTCAAATATTGTCGTGGGCAACGCGCCAAACATTCAGGTAATTGATGCACACCATGCCAGAAAGACTACGTCTTTTGCGGCAAACCATTCGTCAAGCCATTTTCCAACGTCTTCGAAATTGATGAAGTGCTGCTCTGCGAGCGCGTGCCCCATTGATGCTTAGAGGTGATAGTCAGATGGTGCCAGGTCTGGGGAGTACGGCGGGTGCGGAAGGATGTCTCATCCAAGCGATTTCAAGGTGTCTTTCACTGGTTTTGCTGTGTGAGACGGCGCATTGTCGTGTAACACAATCACTTTCCCATGTCTTCGGGCCCATTCCGGTCGTCTTTCGATCAATGCGTGATTTAAAATAATCATTTGTTGGCGATAGCGTTGTGGATTAACGGTTTCGCCGGGCTTCAAGAGTTCATAATACACAATACCGCTCTGGTCCCACCAGACACAAAGCATGGTCTTCTTGCCGAAGCAATTTGGCCTTGGTGTTGAAGGACCGGCTTCGCCAGGTGAAAGCCACGATTTTCTCCGCTTCGGGTTTTCAAAATAAATAAATTTTTCGTCACCCGTCACAATTTGATACAAAAAGGATTTTCTTTCGTGGCGTTGAAGCAGCATTTCACAAGTGACTTTGCGATTTTCCATTTGACGTTCATTCAAATCGTGTGGGACCCATTTACCCAGTTTATTGATCTTCCCCATTGCTCGTAAACGTCTGCTGATTGTTTCTTGTGACACATTTAATGCTTTTGCCAATTGTTGTTGAGTTTGAGTTGGGTCATCCTCCAATAGCACCTGCAATTGCTCGTTTTCGCACTTTTGTGGTCTACCAGAGCGCGCACTGTCTTTCACATTGAAATCACCACTTTTAAATTGTCGAAACCATGTCTCACATGTTCTAATCGATGGAGCGTGTTCACCATATGTTTCTACCAGCACACGATGACTTTCAACAGCCTTTTTCTTTTGATTAAATAAGAAAAGCAATGCGTGCCGCAAATGTTCTTTTTCAGGCACAAACTTCGACATGATCACTGAACGATAACACAAAGACGCTAGTGTTTGGCGGACTCAACTTGTGTGTGTTTGTAGTTTAATGTCAGACGAACAAAATGACATATGTGTCAAATGAATACGCTGCGTACTTTTCGCTGGCGCCATCTCTTAGGTAAACCGGAAACTACTTATGCATACATTTTGTATATGGGGAAACAGATGATAAACATAATTGCTGCAATGTAACCGGGTAATGATAAGTCTCTTTTACTGATAAATCACTAAACGTTCGGTGAAATGCATATATTTTACTCCTATTTGTTATACATCCATTCATGTTTTGACAGAAACTTTCCCCCAAGGGAAATTCGTTTGAGATATCGACTTGGCGCAAACGAATTTATTACTTGCTGGAAGGCAGTCCATTTCTGCTTATTTCTACCCACCTTTACTTCAGACAATTTCTGGAAATTCCTTTGATGAATATCTCGTGCACCCATTGCACAATTTTGGAATATTCATTTTTGGTTAAAGCAGGTTTGAAATCTTTGAGGATATAATGCCGCCTCAGTTTTATAGTTAAAGGGTATTGGAAATACCATGATCTAAATTTCGTTTCACCATGCTTTTGGCAGCCTGTAGCGCCGAAACGTAGGATTCATGCACCCTCGATGGTCTGTACTTTCTTTCTTATTTTCATGTCAGGAATCCCGTGAGATTGACTTGCTACTGATTAATCTACGTATCTGTTTAACTAACTCACAAGGGAACCTTAAGTACGTGACACTGGTGTTCGGGAATCATATCAAACTCACATGAAAGTGCATCACAGAAAACCTAAGTATGCCAACTTTGAGTCCCAAATTCGAAGTTGCTCAAGAGATATGAGGTCTCAAAGTTTCCTAACGAACATATGGTAACAGTGGACTCCCTGTAATCCGAACTTGGAGAATTCGAATTATTGGCTAATTCGAATAAAACTTCATTCCTCTTAAAATTCCTGTTGAAACCAATGCTGAAAATCAAGTGTAATTCGAATTTTCCTATCTTTTATTTGGGTAATTCGAAGGCAGGATTTCATTAATTCTAGTAAAAACAATGAAATAAACATTTACTCGAAAAGAGTTTAGTGATTGTCAGATAGCAAACAAAACAATGCAGTTTCAACTGGTTTCCAGCTATCCAGATGCAGCAATCATCTCCTGAATATCGCGGAATAGTCATTCGCGTCTTAGGAGAAACCACATGGAAACAATGTATCTGTGCAAATCGTGTGTGTAATAAAAAATGCTCCCTACCTGACTTACCTAACCTCCACGTACCCTTGGTCACTACTTTAATTAAATTTCCCAATGCGTACATACAGCACATAATAAAAGAAAAAAAGTTATTTTTCTTTTTTTAAAAAAATGTAAAAGTAACCACGCCAGGATTCGTTCCCGGGACCTCTGGAGCAGTTTTCCAACGCATTAACTACCAGACCAAGCTAGGAGTTTCCGAAAAAAAAAGCTACTTATAGTTCAAGGAACTCTGCGCCTGCGCGAGAGTGAGCGACGACTTGTTTCCATGAGCTTCCCTTAATAGTCCACACCCTTTTGTGTGCGGGTAGTCCTTCATCGTGCTCCTCCCCTAGCTAAAGATTTCTAAAGGAAAAAACTGTGAAAATCTTCTTCACTGCATTAAAGTTCACACTATGAATGAAGCTGAAGATTGTGTCAACTACGTAAAAATGAAGAAACCAAAACAAACAAATGCAAACTCTTTAAAGTGAGAACAGATAGCTGCTGATGTTCTCGTACATGTAGACGTGATTTTGTGTGTTCACTTTTTCTTTCTACTGGCAGCTTAACATGGATTTAAATAGGTAACGGAACTACTGCTAGCGGCGCGACGCGAAGTTAACACCAGCGCATGCACATACACTTAGAGTACCTGGCAGTTGTAATCGATTAAAATTACATATTGAAATCTTCCTCGATTTCTTCCTAAGTACCACGCTTTAACACCCAAGCATAGACAAACCAATAAGACACACAAGTTCATACCAATCATCCAGGCAAGATTAATTGAAAACTGGCGTCAAGTTGACGAAGCTTAATACCAGTCAACCCGTTACCTATTTACATCTATGAGAGCTTAGTAATTGTGATAGGAATTGTTTTTCTGCTTGCACTATACGACTAAGTAAAAAACACGTCAGTTTTTAACGTAAGATCCACTGCAAACTAATTATTTTTTTATTTATGCAGTAATAGTAGTTTTGTTTTATTGATTTTCTTTAATAACGCAGGTTTTTGTTAATGAACATGATTCAGTTCTTACAAAGCTTATAACTCGAAAAGTATTTCAGGTAGGACTTTGAAACAAAAAGTTGGCTTTTGTATTTTTCCATATTAAAGTATATTACATGTTTATTTAAACGGAACTAGATATATTTTTTTTTAAATCTAAAACTATGATTTGTTATAACCATCGAGATGTACGTAGCGATACTGGAGTGAGTGGTTAGTATCGAAAGATAGGCGCCAGAACAAATATTTAAAGTCGATTGTTCACTTCAAGTCTAAACGAATATGGACCAAATTTTTAGTTTTTAATCAGTTTTATACGCTTCTTATAGTTTTGCGGTCCATTTTTTTTATTTAAGTATTAATTCCTGAGTTATTCATATAATAGTAGACCGTATTTTGCATATAATATAAAAAACTACAGCAAATAATATTTTTTGCAATAATTAAGACATAAATAAAAAACGAGCCGCACAGCGATATCAAATGTAAAAGACAGTTAGAACCGAAAATTTGGTCCATATTGGTTTGGACTGAAAGTCGACAAACGAAATTAAGTGTCCTCAACTTTCTAGCTTCATGTATTCATGAAATTTTCAATGGAAGCAGTCAGTCCAGTTCGCTTTTAGATAGAGGTCAATGGTTAAAACATTCTTTTAATACTTACCATAGAGCTACGAAGAAAATAGATAGAACATACATGACGTCACATGAAGCCAAATTCGGTTCATCAGCAGCCATCTTGTGTGGCCCCATTAGAGTCCCTCTATACCGAGTACTGTGAGGATTGCCTTTTTCGATAGAGGATGAGTGCACCTGAGAGAGGCAATACTCGGAAGAGAGGATATCTAAATATGGGGCCACACAAGATGGCCGAAATGCCTCGTCCTTTCCGTCTTTTGGCTTGATTCCTCTCTCCAACAAAACATCCTAAGGTTCCCTCTATTTATATTCCTAACTCTATGATACTTACTGCCTTTTCCATTGTTTTGTTTTTCATTCTGAATTGCCCTTTTCTCTCTCTCTCTCTCTATCTCTCTCTCTCTCTCTCTCTCTCTCGAGGTTTTCAGAGTTTAAGTTTAGGATATTTTTAGCTCTTGAATAGATATTTAGCTCGGACTCAACTTAGAACGGATACCATTGTTCCGATACATACCTTAATGAACTTATCATATTTAATAAATGAATCCTTTAAATCTTGTTGTTTTTCACGGAGATCTTCCCACATCTTGTTCAGCTCTCTTTTCTTCACAGAAAACTCCTTCCTTTTGATGTCTAGAGTGTTATTTACCTCTCCTAGTTCTCTCTTCGCTGACAATAATTCTGTCGCAGGAGTCAACCGAGGAACATCCCATTCGGGCTTCTTCCTAGTAATGTCAAAAATATCTCATTGTGAATTATTTTAACACTTAGGAACAATACAGAATCTTTAGTGTAATGTCAAGTTCATTTATTTAACAAGTTAGAGCTGCGATTCTACCAACAGTCTCTTGATAGTATTTTAGCAGTGGTGTATTCTGGATTCACAGCTTACTACCACTAGCTAAAATAATATTTACAAAGAGGATACGGAGGTTACACATAATATTGATGATTATTATAGGTGTTCTGGTCTCCCTTTCATGTGAACTCATATTACTTGTGCAGATTGAAATATTTGTTCACAAGTTTAGGCTACGGCGTAGCCTAGATCGACCACAGGATACACTTCTGCATTTTAGGCACACACATATTCATTTTGGTAAAATAGGTTGGCAAAACTGACAACTGAAGTGCTTAGGTACGAGAAAACCAACAGTATTTTTCTATTGTGTCAATGTTTATGGCAAGTTTGGTGCTGCTACGTCTAACGGAATGGAATTTGAAAAATGAATTGTAGAACAATCAGTTGACAACATTAATCCACTGCACTAATCGAGATTGCTGCGGCGGCTCTCAGCTACTTTAGTCAAAACCTTTCCAATGACATCTCAGCCACGTCTCTACATCATGTGGTCCATAAGGTTTATTTGGCGGGCATGGGTTGGACTGACAACATGGTGCTTGGAGACGGGGGACACCAACAGTATGTCTATATTGCGTCAAATAGTTTATATGCCAAATTTGGCACAGATAGATATTACGTGATGGAAGCTATTTCCAAAATTCAATTTTATAGAAAATAGGATGGTAACACTGGCAAGTGGGGTGTTCGGGGACGTGGGCACCATGGAGGAATTAAAATAGAAGGAGACGCCCAAACGTACCCCTACTTCGAAAATAAATTGAAGCAGAAAATGGCCGCCGCCCCGGTTGTATGTATCACGGTCCTCCATATTGCGTATGGAATAAAATTGAAGTATTGCATTCACAGACATGCAAATAATCAGATCATTCTTTGTGCTTTTCTGTGATTTTTAAAATGGTAATGAGTTGTGTCGCTTTTGGATGCATAAACAGATACAATAAGAAAGGTCCCATTGTCAAATTTCACAGGTGAGTGTTAGAGAAAACTTCTGTCGAAATATAAATGTTGATATAAATTGATGACATGGAGACAATTAAAAGTGTTTTACTATGCTTAAAGAGAAGGATTACTGTTCTAATTTTTCTCATAGATTTTAAGTAATTACAAGAAAACTGACTAAAGGAAATGTCAGTAGTATTCATTCTATTTCATGCACTTTGGGGAATTGCTTTTCGTTATGCAGCTTTCGATGTTCACTGGAAGTTTTGATTACTCTTAATGTTGAGCTATACAATATTTTATAAATACTGACAAATTATCTTTGTATGTTTGTATTCTTTAACTATAATACCAAACCTTCACGTGTAAATCAAATGTGATTACAATTCAATAATTTGATTTATAGGGTAGCCGTATCAATGTTTGACCTAATAAGGAAAATTTCAACTCTAAGCAAGAACTGACGTTTATATAATAGAAAAAATATACGAAACAAATCCTAAGACCATGCAGAATAAGTCAAAGAAAAAGCAGCTCGCATTTATTTCATTTAACACGACAACAGACAAATATATTGCTGAAGGTCTAGTAGCCAATTGTGAACTAAGGTTGTTGCAGTGTAGATCATTGACTCTGTTTACTGTGTTCCTTGAACAACGAAGGAATGCAATAATTAATTATTTCACTGTACCTTCTACTCGATATGCACGGATATCTTGCATTACTTATACTTCTGTCCTCTTATTGTGCGCTCTGCTCTCTTCCAGATGCCCTTTACACTTTTTATTTGATTTGGGGGGTACTGTATTTCCTGATTGCACAGCATTTGGGGACACACTATTAAACCTTATGGAAGTATAAAACGTACTGTGTTTACTACTATATCCAATACAAACTATTATTACTGTTTGTCTCCCTTATTAGTCCAACACTGTCGACTAGTCCATTACTGGTACGGTCACCATGTGGCTTCGCATGTCATAGACCAAGTGAATGAGAGACTAAATTGTAACAAATCTTTTCGAAATGAACACTGGAACATATTTAACATTTTATGCTTTCTGAATCTTAGAAGCACTGTTATAAACACATGTATCCAGTATGTTTACATGGTTCACGGGGTAACTTGTAATTTATGGCAGTCAAGAAATGTAAAAAATACAGCTATGGAGCTATTTAGATTCCCTTGCGGTTGGGCAGACACATTGAGTATGTTAAACGTCTAATAATAAATATAAAGTGACTAACCCGTTTTCGCTAGTTCGACATGATGTCTAATATAATCTGTATTATTTTGATCAATTCGAATTTAATTGCCATAACTGCATATAATTGCGTATCTGTGTATTTATTTGTCATTATCGTTTTATAATCATTATCAAACAGGATTGTGTATGCTTAATATAAATTAGTGCTGTGGTTACCTCATACCGATGTCACAGATTCCTTGCATCGATTTCATTGCATTGATCAGAATGTACTTATTCATGCACTGCGAAGGTCATTGTGAGCGGCCACTAAGGATTGCTCGTCGCACATATTTAAGAGGCATATCTCGATCAAGTCGATATCGCACGGGAGAAAATTCATGCATAGACACAAAATAATGCCGAGTAGGCGAAGGTGGGTTAATTAAAGCCAGATTATGTTTTACGGATTGCATCTTGTTATCGCCTTATCGGACACATTCCAATTCCCATCCTTTTGCTACCGTAAAGATCTTCACTGGTCTGCTTTATTTTCCATTAATTCGAGACGGCACCTTCTACCCTTCCTCTGATGACAGTTCAGAAACTCTATAGAGTGCACGACACCGAAGGAATCTTCGATATTTCCTGTGCGAAGGAGTTAGGACGTAGGAGTTGGTTTGGAACAGGACCGTATTTCTGTTCTCCCATTCCAATATAGGATGTCAGGAAGCGGAGAGGACTCGTTTGTCCACTTCCAGTCTCAACCAATATGGGCCAAATTTTCAGTTCTAACTCAGCTTTTTACGCTTGATATCGCTATGTGGTTCGTTTTTTTATTTATTTATGTCTTAATTCTTGCATAAAACGTAAATATTATTTGCAGTATTTTCTATTACACGCACAGTACGGTATAGTATTATATGAATAAATCAGGAATTACAACTTAAATAAAAAACGGGCCGCACGGCCAAAAGAAGCGTATAAAATTGAGTAAAAACTGAATGTTTGGTCCACATTGGATTAGACTGGAAGTGGACATATGAGTTTAAATATTTGCTCTATCTTTCGACACTAAGCAGTCATTCCAGTATCGTTACGTAGAGCACGAGTGTCGCGTGTGAGATTCAACATTTTGTATTAACATTCAAAGGCAGGAAGGAACACATACGCACTCACGCTCTCTCTCACACACACACATACACACATAGAGAGAGAGAAAAAAAACTGCGAGTAAATGAAGGTCAGTAGCAGACGCCTTCAGCCTGGGTGGTGATGCGCGCCACGAGTGGATGGAATGGAAAGCTAAGGAGGGGAGAAAAAGAGTAGAAAACCTGGTAGTGACTTTGAGGTTGCAACAACTTTGTGCCAATGGTACTTAACATAGGACATGCTATTCCAGCATCCAGCGAAGGGAGAGACAGTGTAGTGGGTTGGGCGTTCAAAGGCTTGCGGAAAAATTGCACACTCAAGAGTAAACTGTGAACTTGTGAAGTTTTTTTTTCTCTTCCTAAAAGGAAACAACGGCTTTTTTTAACACCAAGGGATAGAATATTATTACATATTCTATATATTAGTGTGATTAAAAT
>JAGDQP010000740.1:85253-101113 GCA_022664845.1 Lepisma saccharinum
ACAGACATATTCAATCCACTACTAGATAAGGCCTGTCCACGCTGACCAGACGAGTGATCGCCATTGTCTTTTTTCACGATGCCCGATGGGCAACGTTCCAGACCCTCACGCCTTGGAAAAAAAATCCTTGGTAGAGCCGGGAATCGAACCTGGGATCCCACGATCAGCACAGTCAGAGACGGTATATATATACCTAGGTATATAATTCAAACTGGCTTCTTGTAACCCAACTTCACTTTTTTGTTATTTGTAAGGAAATATTAGCGGTACAGCGCAAATATTGTTGAACATTGCCCAGTAATCCATAGTTTTTAATATATCCCACATAAAATACCGCCGACGGGGTAGCCGTGCGGTCTAAAGCTTTAGGTCAACGACATGAAGGTCCCGGGTTCGAATCCTGGCATGGATGTTATGGATTTTAACTGGGTGTAAATAGTCCAAAAGTGACGGACCGGAGTCAAAAGTTACTAGACCGGCCCACATAAAATAAAGTTTACGGAAGTTTTTCATCACGACCTTGCAACCAAGTATGAGATGTTCAAATGTTCATTAAAACTCATCTGAAAGCATATCTGTAACTGTTGCCCTATACACAATCAGCAAAGAGAAGGTGATATATAAATGTTAATTCTTTATATTAGCTACTTCTGTTATATGGCCTTAAATGTAGTTCCAATGTTATTTGAAATATTGCGCATGAGTACAACACCGAATGTGATGGAAAATCAATGGGACATGAGCATGAGGACACATTGTACAAGGACCTATGTCGGTAATACTCATATAATTTTATTTTACATCACATTCTGCATTGCTCGCATCAGAAATCATACAACCCTGAATTTGATTTTTAAGGCCTTTAGTAGGGTTACCATAATGTCCGTATTTTGTACAGACAGACGGCCGAGAAGTTAGAAACGATTTTTCAGCTATGATCCAAAATCACAGTTGGCTCATCCTCAGCAGTTATTGAAAACCTCTGAACATCAGTGTTGCAAACTATCGTTCGTTAATAATGATAATAATAGTAATAACAGTAAAAGTATAATTAAAAATAACACGGACATTATTATTATTAGTAGTAGTAGTAATAACTACTAGTACGGTTATTAATGTTAGTACTATTACTATTGCAACCAATACTGCTACTACTACTACTACTAATAATAATAATAATAATAATAATGACCATGTTATTTTATTTATAAGGTTACTATTATTATTACTATTATCATTATTAACGAAAGGTAGTTTGCAACACTGACGTTCAGAGGTCTTCAAAAGGTGCTGAGGTCGAGCCAACTGTGATTTTGGATTCGAAGCTGGGTCATTCCATGCCAAGTGGAGTGATTTAAGAAAAGCGCCCCGCTCTACTATCATGGATTTCGATGAAATTTGGTGTGAACATTCACACATATACCCAATGAACATTGGTAAAATTTTACGTTCGCCGATGCAATACTTGTCGAGATAGAGACATTTGTGTGACATCATACTTCAGCCGTCGACCGTATAACGCTGAGGTTGTGACAATTTTGAGTCATAATATCTAAGGCAATATTTTGTTGAGAGAAACAAAACTTGGCCAGCTTGTACAACTTTTTGTGCTCTATGAAACAAAATAGGAAAAACATTTTCATGAGCGGTATCCATGTAGATAATTTGGAGCAAAGTTGGTCGAAAAAATTGCGCCTTCAAAAAAGATGTAAAGTTTGATTTTTGGTATCTCTGAAAGTAAAGGTAGGGAAAACGTGAAACTTTGCGCGTAGAAACTTGGCAACACAAGGTTGTCGAATATACAAAGCCATGCTCCTACAGCTTTCCATTCGTTGACAAGTTGAGTTGAAAGTTGACGATTGTTGTAAAAAAAAGCCCAAAGTAGTGTACTTGCAACGAGCGGTTACAAAAAAAGACCTTCTGAAAACTGTTTTAAATAATTCTCAGTAGAAAGAGCATATTTAAACCCCCGTATGAAAGTAGGGTTTGATTTTCATCGCGGGCATATAAGATCCTAAAAATAGGGTCAAAGTTGGAAACTTCGCTACGGCAACGTCTTATACTTCAACATGTATTCTTTTACATTGTGTCGTTTGCTTTTTATTTCTGCTGAAGTTTAAAACGTATAATTTCCTTCTTGCAGGCTGTATGAATATGTGAGTCGATTACATACTGACCGCGAAACGCTGGTAACAAATGTTCTCACTGTTCAAGGTTTCATCGAAAAACTCGATTGTAAAATTTGGAAACTGACTGGCCACCACTTCGTTTCCAAACATCAAAGGGAAACATGTAGTTGTTGAAAGCCAACATAAAAGAAAGCGAACTGATCGTACTGATTGGTTTTTGCAGAGAATTACTCATTTGTTGTCCAAGATGCCGCTCAAGGCTTTCACTGGAAGAATTTGCAAACCACAGTACATCCGTTCGTCGCTTATTATGTAGTTCAAGATGACGCGCTGCAAATTGTCAACTGTTGTATAATTTCAGATCATCTGCAACATGATACGGTTTCTGTGCATGTGTTTATTCGGAAGTTGCTTACGTTTTTCACGACTAAAATGAAGATTACACGAATATACTACTTCAGCGACGGTTCAGCAGCTCAATACAAAAATTTCGTCAATTTGTGCAATCACAAAAGTGATTTCGACATTGAACCCGAATTGAATTTTTTCGGCACGAGTCACGGCAAATCACCATGTGATGGAGTTGGTGACACAACTAAACGTTTGGCTTCTCGAGCCAACCTCCAGCGACCATCAAACAACCAAATACTGACCCCAACAGATCTGTTTAACTTTTGTGATAGAAACATTCACGGAATTAAATATATCGATATATACGTTCCGAAGGAAGAAATCGAAGAAAGCAATGCTGCAAGAAGAAAGATAGAAAGTTAGCAGCACAATAGCTGGCACACGAGATCATCACCAGTTTGTGCCAGTTGATTCGATTTCGGTCAGAAAAGTCTCAAATGACACGATTCACTTCGTGCGCAAACTTCCCGCTACCGTTGATCCGAATTTAAAATTGACCGAACTATTCCCTGGTTGTTATGTTGTCTGCATTTATGACAATCAATGGTGGGTAGGCAACATCATCGAAGTTTCCATCGAACAATATGATGTGTTGGTACAATATATGCATCCGCGCGGCCCTACTAATTCATTTTATTGGCCTGAAAGACAAGATGTATGTTGGATTACAGAACAACATCTTCTTTGCGTGCTTCCAGCTCCTTCAGTTACGTCGTCCGGTCGACAGTATCAATTCCCAAAAGCGACGCTAAGGAACGTCGCTTCTACATTCAGTAATACATACATAAGTTCTCGTTGTCATTTGGCAGTACGGACTTCGGCTTGAGAATCATATAAGATACCCCCTTTAGGCTTGGAAACCTCGACGAAGAAACCATACTACAGGTCTGGGATCCTGAAGCAAGAAACCCACCCGTGGCCGGTTTTGCACGGCTATCGGACGTGACCCCTGTGGTGTTGGGGTTGCTGGTTCGTGTGCCTGAATTGGTAGTGATAATGTCACCAATATAATAGTCGTAATAATGTGTATATAAAACAAAGACGAATAGAATGCATGTGACGTTGCCATAGCGAAGTTTCCAATTTTGACCCTATTTTTAGGATCTTATATGCCCGCGATGAGAAACCAACCCTACTTTCATACGGGGGTTGAAATATGCTCTTTCTACTGAGAATGATTTAAAGCACTTTTCAGAAGGTCTTTTTCTGTAACCGCTGGTTGCAAATACATTGCTTTGGGCTTTTTTACAACAATCGTCAATTTTCAACTCAATTTGTCAACGAATGGAAAGCTGTAGGAGCATGGCATTTTATATTCGACAACCTTGTGTTGCCAAGTTTTTACGCGCAAAGTTTCACGTTTTCCCTACCTTTCCCTACTTTCAGAGATACCAAAAATCAAACTTTACATCTTTTTTGAAGGCGCAATTTTTTCGGCCAACTTTGCTCCAAATTATCTACATGGATATCACTCATGAAAATGCTTTTCGTATTTTGATTCATAGAGCACAAAAAGTTGTACAAGCTGGCCAAGTTTTGTTTCTCTCAACAAAATATTGCCTTAGATATTATGTCTCAAAGTTATCGCAGCCTCAGCGTTATACGGTCGACGGCTGAAGTATGGTGTAACACAAATGTCTCTATCTCGGCAATTATTGCATCGGTGAACGTAAAACTTTACCAATGTTCATTGGGTATATGTGTGAATGTTCACACCAAATTTTATCGAAATCCATGATGGTCGAGCGGGAACCCCCCAGACCACTTGACATGGAAACCCCAGACCCAGCTGAAACATCGTTTCTATCTTCTCGCCCGTCTGTCCGTACAAAATATGAAGAATGGTAACCATACTTTTAGACAACTTTGGCTCAGGCCGAGGAAATCATACAAATATCAACATGTGAAGTACACTTAACGACCTAGAACAGAAGTAGCTACTGTAAATAATTAACTTGATTACACAAACATTAAAATGAATAGGAAAGTAAAGCTCAGCCTCAGCGCTTTCCAAATAAAAGCTGCGAATTCATTCTACATATTTAATGACAGAATTATGTAAAAAATATTTTTGACCCTAAAATTAATGATATTGATATAGTAATAACTGTAGAAGGGTGATTCGGTAGTAACAAGTACTTTATAACTTCTTAACTCTTATTTTGTATACACAGCGCATCTTGTAGAAAATTCCAGACGAGTTGTCGAATTCCTACAACCAAGGGAAATCCTATCAACTCTACTTCTGTCTTCATCAATATTGAATTTTTATCGTCATTCCTTCACTTCACCTTCTGATAATTGAATACTTTCACTACAAACGGATAGTTTTCAGCTGTTTTCAGACTCGAGTGACATCTGTAGTTGACATTTAAAACACTGATCATATTCGGGTAAGTGCGCATAACGTAAGTGAACGGGACGCAAAATAAGAGAACGGAACGGAGGACCATTACATTCGGAAAGGGCTTCAGAAAGATTATCATAACGCTTCATTGCCATTAAACCGATGCCACTTCAGCAATTTATATGATATGTGTAATATTTAAAATGTATAATAATATAACAGATAAAACAAATTGTCAAGATCAAGGGAAAGTTAACCCAGAAACAATCACTAAAATCCTGTACTGATTTGGTAGATCTAATTAGAATTATTTGGCTGTAGAATTGGAAACGGGGGAGAAGGAAATTATGTTTAATGGGAAAATAATTAGTGTAAATAAAAGGGAAAATTAATAAAAATAAGAAACTTTTCCCGTACTTGACCATGCTACTGTTATGGATTCGTACCTCTTTTCTGTTGTGATTTTTGATGTCATGCTTTTACCGTGCGTCCTCTTACAAACAACACAATTTCTATAGTATTATCCCCCCACACCCACCCATTAAACCTTATCTTTATTAGTAAATCCAGGAATATATACTTACTTGACAAGTCTCTCTTCAAATTTATCTTCGAAATACTGCTTCACTGCTTGCTCTGGACTTGAATCTAATCCAATTCTCCGTGTTAGGGGTTTACCACTACTTCTCCGAGGATCGAAGGACTGGTTACTCATGTCCCCAAAAACGCTTCTTCGGAAATCCGCAGATTGCTTGCTCATGATTGCTCCAGACCCCAGTTGTTCTGGTCCAGATGACTTGGACATACTTCTGCGGAAGTCTATCAATACGCTCTCGTTACCTTCTAAGACTGAGCCTTTCTGTGAATCCATCTGAGAAACAAACAAAACAGAACATCACATCAGAACATATCTATATCTATATATCTGGTGTAGTAAAAAGTAATCCATTATTTTTGCATGACATTGAAGGCTTGACTTACCATAGTTAGAATGATCCGATTTAGGTCACATATGCGCCGTTTTGTTCGATAACGTGTTGCCATTTGGAAGGTAATATCATGATGCCTCTCTCATAGAAGCCCTTGTCCCTATTGGCAAAAAATTGAGACAGTCGATTTTCACAAGCCTCTCTTGAAGCGAATTTTTCACCAGCAAACGTGTTCGCCATGGACAGGAACATATGGTAATCACTCGGTGCCAGGTCCGGACTATAAGGTGGATGCATAAGAACCTCCCAACCAAGCTCTCGGAGCTTCTGGCGAGTCACTATCGATGTGTGTGGCCTGGCGTTGTCCTGGTGGAACACAATGCCTCTCCTATTGGCCAAAGCTGGGCGCTTCTGGGCGATTGCTGCCTTCAGACGGTCCAATTGTTGACAGTATAGTTCCGAGTTAAGAGTCTGGCCGTAGGGGAGCAGCTAATAGTACATAATTCCCTGCCAATCCCACCAAACACACAGCAAAACCTTCCTGGCTTGGGCACCGTTTGCGCCGGCGCACCGCGCTTCGACCACGACCGTTTTCGCGTGACGTTGTCGTAAGTGATCCACTTTTCATCACCAGTCACCAACCGCTTCAGAAATGGGTCGCTTTTGTTGCGATTTAGCAGCGATTCGCAGATGGAAATTCGGTCCATGAGGTTTTTTGCGTTAACTCGTGTGACACCCATACATCAAGCTTCTTTGTATATCCAGCCTTATGCAAATGGTTCCACACGGTTTTTTGTGCAATGTTTAGCTCTTGGGCAATCGAAACAGTGCTTACATGACGGTCTGACGCGACAATGCCCATGATTATATCGACATTTTCGACACTTGGCCTTCTCATGACTAGATCTCCTCAATTTGTTTCTTCGCATTTGTGGCTTTCAACTCTTTTTCTTCTTTAATTTTCCTCTCATTTTCTTCTTTTCCTTTGCGATGTCTTTCTTCCTCTAAGTATGCAATATAATGTATATGAGCATTCTGGCGTAGAGTAATCAACTGACTTGTCTTGGTATAAAGTATGGCTTATTGTGGCACTGTGTCATGACATCTTTAATTATCAAAACTGAATTGAGAATCCTGAGGGCTAGCTGTGGACGATCCTCAGCAAACAATTTGGGAACTGAGAAACGTCTTTCTATATCAGCATTTCCATGGGAAAAGCAGAGAGCTGCTTTGACTACTTTTGTCACAGAAGGATATTTTGGAGAACCATTGGGGTTCTTCAGGGAGAAATAATATCCCCAATATTCATCTATTTCATCTCTGACCTTCTCAGGTTCCTTTTCCACCTGGACACACTTCCACCCATCTTGAAGAACATCTTCTGCCACCTTTATTGGTAATGCCCTAGCTACCATCACATCACTTCTTTCAGTCTTCCTTTCTCTCTCCACCAAGCATCCAAGTGCTTTCAGTAGTGTCAGCGAAGGGATGATAGGTTTCTCAATCAAATATGTGGCTTCAGAAATGTAGTGAGATTGCACATTCTTAATGTATTAATGTTTGATAATTATATCCATTGATGTGTTGTGCCATTTCTATTGTGGTTTGAATAATTTGACTTCAGGCTTCATTGGTACTATCAACTCTGGTTGCTGTTACTATTAAAAGGTGGATCAACTTAATTTTAGCGAGTATATGTTCCTTTACTATGAGTTCTTGCCAATTATCTTCTTGAATCATAGAACACGAAATCCGAGGGTGCGTTAAGTTGCTGAGCAGGGGGACATGTTAATACACGCAGATGCTCTCGTGAAGGGGATGTTTTAGAAACAAATAGCGCTGAACGGTCACTGATTGAAGTAAAGCGGAAGGAGGGAAAGAATCTCACAGTCGGAGTAATGTGAATACTGAAATACCTTATGTAGAACCTATTTATTCGGACACAGCTGTCAATGTCTATGGTAGCACTTCCAAACGTAAAGAACTTTTGTTGCGTCAGGAAAAACTTAATTCAGGGCGTTTTGCTGAAGGTCGGCGCCATAAAATTTAATGATTGAAATATAGAAAAAATAGAAGAGGACTTCAGCCGAGATTTGTCCCACGAAAGTAGAAAAATACATGAAGAATGAAAAATACAGAAGGGTCTCCACTCAACCATCCTATTGCGGAGACAAAAGACCCGCCAACCACCCACACATATAGAAGAGATGATACCAAAAAAGGAAATAATTACATTCTGAAACTCATTACTTTTATCACTGGACACAGAAAAAAATGTGAACGTACAAAAAAAACTTAACAGATTCTAAGAAAAAGAGACAAAATCCTCAAAATAGAGACTTTTAGAAACAAGCTCAAGAAAAAGAGACTAAAAGCTAGAAAAGAGATCGCGCCTATCCCTGCTTGTTGTCACGTATTTTGCTTTCTCTATGTTTACCTGTAAACCTATTTCATCGCAAACTTCTACTAAGACATCGGTGTTACTTGGCAGTGCATCTGCCCTATTACACCTACATCATCAACGTCCATGAACAGTTGATTCAAGCCAATTAACGTTATAGTCCCTTTTTGTCCTCTATTATCAGGATCGCATTCTCTAAGGCAAAGTTAATGCGTGGGGCTGATAAGGCATTACATTGTTTCAACTCGTTGCGAATCCGAAAACTATCTGACAGATTATTACCTACCCGTACTCTGCTTATAGGTTTGCTGAGACACATTCTCACTAGTTGAACAAGATTTTTTTGTATTCAAAATCGTACCAGGATATTGTATAACTTTTCGCTTTTCATAGAATCATATGCTTTCTTAAAACCAAGAATAACTGGAGAACAGTCGCATTGTATTAACATTTATTCTCCAAACTTTGTTTCAAGGAGAAAATCTGGTCCAATGTGGATCTATTTCGTCTAAATTTATATTGGTGATCTCCAATTATTTCATCTACGCATACGCTTAATCCAGTTAACAGTATATTACTCAATACTTCATAACATGTTGGAACTAACGAGATTCCGCAGTAGTTATTACAGTCTGATTAAACGCCTCTTTTTATGAACCGAAACTATTATTGAGGCTTTCCATTCTTTTGGAAATTCCTCCTTTCTCCATACAGCACTGACCAATTTATTCAGTTCCTCGATTAGCGCCGTTCCTCTCGCTTTAATTAATTCGGCTGGGATATTGTCTATTCCTGGTGATTTGAATTTTTTCAATTTCTTAATTGAAATTCCGACCTCGATCACGCTAGGTTCGGGTATCCACCGTTCTGCTGTATATATTTCAAATTCTCTGTTTGTTCTCCGTTGTTTCCATTAAGAAGATTGTCGAAATAACTATTCCACACGTCGATAACTTTAGTCGGATCTGCCTAATGATCTCCACGTTCATTTCTAATCATCCCTAACCTGGGCGGGTAACCTCTTCTTAACGAGTTTTCCCCTTTGTATGGATATCGTATGTTATTTGTCTTCCAGTTTTCCTCTATCTCCTGAATCTTCTGCGTCAGATATTCTCGCTTTTTGTCTCTGACACCGCGTATGGCGTTGCGTTTCGCGTTACTGTTTGCTTCGTTTCATTACTGTGCCATTTTGCTTTACTGCTTTTCGTTGTTCATGAAGCTTAAGGTATTTATCATCATACCAAGGTTTTCTTTCTGCTGTTTCTTTTCACCTACGTTTCTTCGCTGCGCCCTTCACTGTATCACGAATTGCCTCCCACATCTTACATCAATTTCATCTTTATTATTTATTTATTTAGTGACAACACAACAGGCAATGGCCTAATAATAGTATTGAGCTTTACAAAGTAGTTATACAGAGTTTATTGACAATGGCATCTCTAAATTCTTTAGGCGACATATAGTATACGTCCAGATCATTGTGAACTGTACAGAATTTATTCTATATTGTACAAATTCTCCAGACTGGCGACCTCATCAAGATATTGGTTCTTGCCTTTTTACACTGGCAGAGACCAGTATTATTAACGCGAGTTTTAGATGATGGGACACGAAACTGTAATGTTGAAACTAAATCTATACAAGCTAACTTATTTTGAACAATTGTTTTGAAGAAATAACAGATCAGCAATGTTGCGCCTTTGTTCTAAGCTCTGAATATTAAAGTTCTTAATGACTGCATTGTAACTATCATAAGCAGGATAGATTCGAATAATAAAGATTATTAATTTTGTCTTTATCTAGGACACAGTATTATTCCTCATTGGGATGGATGAGGTTAGAAAAGTCAGGTTCGGTTACACACACACAAGGTTCATTTTGCAAGTGAACGTTAGGTTATTATAGGTTAGAAAAAAATATGTTAGATATATCTGTTTAATACATTAATCACTTTCAGTTCGGAATAATAGTCTCGCGAGAACGACGTAAAATTTATATCCCTGCAGGGTCACCTGTCATCGTTGCGGCGAATTAGCAACGAGTGGATCGCATATAATAATAATAAACACCTAACCCAACCAATCGTTAGTGAACTTTACAGCCTAGTTTTCTTTAAGAATGTCTCAACTCGCAGGGAATCGACCCAGGGTCACCTGAACAGCTGTCCGGTGGTTAATTTATATATTTTACTGATATGAGGAAAGAAAGAAACAGGACATTTAGATGGAGAAATATAAACGCCCACATGGAAAACAATTTTGGAAAATTTCCCCTAAAAATAAACACCGGTGTTTTATTATCACTAGGTGGGAAGGGAAATTACGGGAGGAGGAGAAAGATAAGAGAGGGAGCAGGAGCGCTGAAAGTCATGGGCCTAGGGCACCTACGCGCATAAATCCGGCCCTGACGGCGCCACTGTCAGAGGAATCGTCTGTTCTGTGCAGTTGCTACGCTACGCTTTAAGGATAATCTAAGAAATTTCCTTCCTGCCCCTATAAATTCAAGCCTATTATCCGTCCAGACTTAAGAGTATAATGTTGTTCTTATGGCAACAGTGATGCCGGTTTGACTGCTAAATAAAAATCGAAAATGAACTCGCTCGACAGCTGTGCTCCCACTTCTGGTTGCCATAGCCAAACGGCAACGCGCCAGTCGCTGTTAATTTTCCTCCCTCTTTCCCCGTCAAGCTTTTCAAATGAAACTATCGTTATATTTGATAATTAAATATATGTAAATGAACAAAGGGAATTAATTTTCGTACCAATGCATAAATATAAAACCTTGACGGGGGTTCATTAAAGAGAAATAACAGTAAAGGAATTTCGTGTGCGACAGGGAGAAGTACAATAAGCAAAACTGCAACTCTTGTCGATAAGCCACAGCAGTATAGACCAAACACTGGATCGACAATAGAGAGTTCAAACTTTCAAGGAAGAAAATTCATAACCAATTTAAGAGCATGATTGATGCCGATTTTTTATTTTCGTTTTCCTTCATTGTTGTGAATATCGAAACCTAAAACAATGAAGCTTTTTCAACAACGAAGAAAAAAGAATCGGGATCGATCACGCTCTTGAACTGGTTAAAGACAAGAAGAAATTATAATTGAACTGGAGCAAATATACAGGGAGGTGATTTCAGCTCCTTAAAGTATACAGCCGCCATATCATCTCAAGATCAAGATCGAGTATTGGTTATGAACTTTCTTCCCTTAAAGTTTGAACTCTCTAGGCTTGAATTTGTAAGAGCAGCAATTAAATTTCGTGGAATATTGGAATTTATACGAAATATAAATACACCAGACATATACGGAGGTAGTGCTGCCATCTTGGAACAGCTCCATTCTAATCACTTCACGGACCTAGTGCTCTCTATTTATTCATGCAATTTCATATTTTATCCATTCTTGCCTTCAGATTCAGTACGCTACGTTAACTAAGGTTAGGTTAGATTTGATTTCTACAAATACGAAAAAATGCAGAGTACAAGGATCATGAAGTGATTACAATGGAGCAGCTCCACCATCTTTTGTTGGAGATCATTGCTTCAGATTATCCTTAAGACTCATCAGGTTTAATACATTCCAATTCGCCATTATACAGTCGTTAACAACAGCAGCAACAACGGATTAAGAAACTATTTACTTTTGAACCCTCACGAAAAATAAGGAAATTGGGAAATTTATTGGAGGTAATCTTTAGACACATTAATGCCAAAAAAAGAGAACAAAAAAAAAACGAAGGCGGGTTAGTTGCAGTCAGGTTAGATTTTTCATTATTACCACACTACCAATTTATTTTTAACACAGAAACAAGGCATGTTAAATGTTCATTTGCTAATTAACAGCTAGTTGAGAAAATTATGCGTTACGTACCTCACATTTCCCGCTTGTACTGAAATTATAGTATCCCCTTATGTGTAACAGGTGCTCTGACTTGTAATTCTGATCTATTTATTCTGTAATGTTGTATTAAATAAGCAATAAAATACAATAATGGCATAACAGGCATATTTTAATCAACAAACCTGATTTTCGTTTATAAATACTTACTTTTATCTTCGTAAAATAGCACTACAAAAAAATAATTTGAAATGAACGAAATTCACTCTGCTCAATATCCACTCCGTAGGGTTGTGTAAACTTAGCCTGTTGCCATAGCAACCGATCTTCAGTGTAGCTGGGTCCTTGTGTGATGTCACACATTTTATCATGGCGGCTGCTTTGGCGAAGTTGAGGAATATCTGTTCCTCAAAATTACCCTGCGTAACATCGCTAGGAGCAAGGTAAAATAGTATAATGGTTACTTTCTTGCTTTGAATATGCTCTCTTCCATATTCTTTTCTAATAGAATTAATATTAATTTTGAAGAAAAGAGTTCAATATCAGCTGTAGTGAATGGGGCCAAGTTCGGACATCGAATTCGAGTATGAAAGTGTGTTTCGTAACAGAAATTACAGCGTAGTTCAGGTGCAAAATGGACATATCAAAGCATTGTTATTTGTTAAATAATTCTGTACTAATAGAGATGTATTATATGCGTGGGTATCGTACTAGTCACAGGACCCGCGTTGTGCCGGGTTGTACAAGCCTTTCTATAAGTAAAATCTTATGTATGTTTAACCCTAATATCGAATTACTTATTCGTTGTATTGTAATTCCAATAGCTTTTGGTGTCATATACATATATTTTTGTATTATGAGACTGGAATGTGGCTGGAATTTTACTTGGTCCCCTTGAACTTCAGGTCTGAGTGCAAGGGTAATTTGTAAGTGCTTATCACATACGATTCTAGATCGTTGGCCCGCATATGGCTATACTTTAACAGTAGAAATATAATAAATTAATTGTATTTATGTTTATTTGTGACTATGGGTTAGGTTTATGATAGTATACGGTAAATTAATTCAAGTCGTGTGTAGGCCAACAAGCTATTGTGTCATATGTACACTTGATACCATTAATTCAAATGCAAATAACTATCACATACACTTCTGTAAACACCTAGCGACAGCCGGCAATTCAAAAAGTGTTACGAGAAGTTACATTTCATTATTATTCTGGTACATACACACGTGAGTTGATCAAAGATACACGCACAGCTTTTTTTCTGGCGGTACACAACGGTACTTTGCCCGGCACTTTTTTCATTCTATTACTTAATTTAACTACAAAAGAAAAAAAAATGTGAGTGAGTTGGCTACCGGAACCTTTTTTCGTAGAAAAAAAAAGCCCTGACAAATGGCGTCACGCAGTGTTTTAAATAACACGTATTTTGCCATAGAAATCGCGGACACACTGTCGAGAAAACTAAGTCTGGTTAGTTAGGTAAGATTATTGTTTTCATGATAAGGGCCTACGTTTGTTGTGACGTTTAACATTCACTGGATGAGCTCGGTCCCGACATAGAACCAGCCAAGGATTCCACATGCCTCGTTCAGTCTCATATCACTCTTTCATATTTGAATTTGAACACTTTAGCATACGTTGCAAACATTTTTACAGAGTTTTCGTTAGTTTATAATGGTTCGTGACTTTGTGGTGTCCTCAAATCTTGCAACGTTAATTTAACTCATTTCCCAACGTCATACAGTGATGAAATTTTGCACATCAACGTAAGTCAGGTTGACAATACAATATCCTATTGTTACTTTCGTGTATTTATATATTTTAAAAGCATATTTGAATTATTATTTTTATTATTGACGTCTTTATCCTAAAATACATACTAGCCCGTAGCGATGTTGTGTTTGTCTGGCTGTAGAATACTTTAGGATTTGGGTTACAAAACATTAGGTTGAGAAAAGGCGTACACCGAAGTTACTCGAAGGAAAAGAATAATAATAGTTTTTTAAAGACATACTTTTCTTAAAAGGAATTCATACTAAAAAGTAAAGAATAATTTTGTTTATGCATGACTAAAAAGAAAAGCACGTAGCGCGCTCTCATACACAGTAACTTTATAAATTCTTCAGTTGGCGCGCCCCATGCTTTCTTTTTAGTCATGCATAAACAAAAATAATTTTTAGTACGTTAAAAAAAGTATGTCTAAGAACTTTTATTATTACTACGTATTTCTCCTGCGTACATGTTTTCGCTGACCTCAAGTATACTTTGCTTTTAATTAGAAATTGAACTGGCTTCACTTTATGTCTCGCAAAGAATGTAAAATTCACGGGAGATATTAAAATTTCGTCTATGCGGATCGATTTTCGAACAAGATGAAGTAAGTTTTCGTCAGTTTCAAAATATATTGTATAGAGTAACCAGTCAGTAATGGATACGTTTTCCTGTAGCGAAAGTTTATTTTCATTTAAACCTAAGCAAAGTGGCACAGTAGTTCATTTGAGGTCAGAGTGCAAGTGGGCGGTTATAGCCAGTAATGGCTACTCGCAACACCAGTAGTGGGCACTTCTGTGTGTTAGCTATATCGGAGGATAACTTAATGAATGGACGATTGAATTCAATCGAAAAGCATTTTTATTCCTTTGATAAGGTTAATCCTGGACTTTCTACACATCAAATAAAAGAAAGTAAACCCAAAACGTGCGTTGTAATAGAAAAATACGTAATAAATCTAACACGGAACATGAAAATAAAGTTTGGCCTGAGCCAAACATGTCTAAAGGTCATACATATATTAATTTCTATTCAGTTAAATCATACATATATTAAATTCAATTCAGTTAAACTGAAGATCAAAAGGAGGTTGTAAATTCGGAAAGTAGGGCTGAGTTATTGTACATTGTATATCACTAAAGGCTATTATTCCGAAGGATCGATTCAATTGCCTTCTGTTTATTTTCGTATGAAAGTAGTTAATTCTTTTCTTGGTAATAATTGACAAGTTCCTATTTATATTTATTGGTTTACCTTCATGTCAATCGAAAGATTGAAAGGACTTTCTTTAATATTAGGTCGTGAATTTAATGCCACATCTTACTCGTTTCCCTTTTATGCGGGCGACATTGTGACCAGGTAATGTATTACTGCGCTGTAAGATAGTTCAATACATTATAGATTTTGCCTTTTTTTACGTTTACAAGTTAAGGTTGGTGGGTTAAGTTGGGTTAGAAAAGTCAGGTTATGTTTGACTACTGATCGTGGGGTCTCGGGTTCCATTCCCGACTCTGCCAAGGAAAATTTTCCAAGACGTGAGGGTCTGGAACGGTGCTCACCCAGCATCATGATGCAATTGGATAAAACGCAGTGGCGATCACAGTGAGAGCTTCGGCTGTCCTCTCCCAACCCGTCTGGTCAGCGTGGGAGCAGTAGACCAACTTCTCCCCTACGGGAGAGGCATCATCCAGTAGTGGATTGAATATGGGTGTGAATTATATATATATATATATAATAAATAAATAAATCACAGCCATATTCAATCCACTAGTGGATGAGGCCTCTCCCCAAAGGGAGGAGTTGGTCTACTGCTCCCACGCTGACCAGACAGGTTGGGAGGGGAGCACCGAAGCTCTCACTGTGATCGCCACTGTCTTTTATTCACAGCAGCTCCCCGATTGTCCTCACGATGCTGGGTCAACACCGAAATTTTTTAGCCCCCACCGGGAATCGAACCAGGGACCGCTCGCACTGAAGTCGAGCGCCCTACCGATTAGGCTACACAGGAGCTTATATATATATATA